>BQNB010005093.1:0-24372 GCA_026074375.1 Tanacetum coccineum | reverse complement strand
TTAGAGAGAGAAAGTAGAGAGAGAAACAAAGAGAATATTAGATTAGAGAGAGTTTGGAGGATTACAAGTGAAGTGAAAAATGTAACCAACACCCTTCACCAAGTGTGGTGAAGGTATATTTATACCCTAGCCTTCTAGCTAGGCACTTGGGCTTTCTAAACGGGCCGGGCTTGGTTTAACTTGGGCTTTGAGCCCAAAACACGGACAATATTAGATTGCAATCCAAGCCCGTTAAACCTGACTAGCCTATTACAATACAAGACCTAGTTTGACTTTCTAAGACCGATAACATTCTTGTTTGACTTAATATAATTAAGGCTAACAATGGGAATACAAGACCAGAGGATGATTATGAAAAAGTGTTCTAGGGTGATATGAATGTAATGTTTGAACCTGACATAAAGAGTGAAATATGAAGGAGTCTACAGGGATACAAAGTGACTGTTTGGAAGCTGTTTGACTTTAGTGGAGTACACTTTGTGAGATTTAAAAATATACACGTCATTATGTTAGTTGAGAAGAGATATCCCCTCACACCTATAACAATCACAAATATGCTCAACAAGAAACTTCAAGCTGATTATTGGAATGAGATGTGTTATCAATTACTCAAGCTCATGGTAAAGCAGCAAAAGGGTCAATGAAGTTTTTGAATGCATCTTCTTGATAGTGATGAGGACTTTTTATGAAGAAACTTGAAGATTCAGAAGATGAACATCAAGTTTAGGGGAGGATTGTTGGGACTTAAAGACTTCAAGATAATTCTTAGAGTTACTACCGCTCAGGTATATATTAGTGTTGTCAAGCATAACTTAGTATTGTTGGTGATACTAATGAAAATTATGCTAAGTAGTTAGTACTGGTAGTATAAAGTTACTACTGCTAGTTACTACTGTTAGTATAATTTAGTACTGTTAGTATAAAGTTAATGCTGCTGGATTACAACTGCTAGAAGAGTTACTACTGTCAGAAGGATTAAGACGAGTAAAGAGATAAGGATTGTTTGGAGAACAAGAATACTTACGAAGATAAGTATTGAGTTATTTTGGTAAAAGATATGTATAATGTATTTGTTTAAGAGATTATGTTTGCTTTTAGAAAAGATCATGATATCTTAGGAAAGTATTGTAAGCCTTGTAGGACTCCTTGGTGTATAAAAGGAGGTCCTAGGGTATAGAATTCAATGTATCAAAAACGAGTCATTGTCATAGCTTCAAGGTTGTAAACCCTAACACTGTCAAAGAGTGTTCGTATTAATATATTGGAGCTTATTGTTTTGGTTATATTTATGTGTGTTAAACATTCATTACTGTTATTCTTCTTAGTGATATAAACTAGATTCCGCATAGTTTATATCATACTCTCAAAGTTTCATTCTTAGTACCTTTGGATTTATCCAAGGATACTAAACCTTACATCAAGCTAAGGAGTTAAAGATCTATTCATTGGGATCAACAAGTGGTATCAGAGCTTGTTGTGAAGCTTTGAATAAGAAGAAACCCACAAAAACAAAGCACAACTGATTCTAAATTAGCTACTCGTGTCTCTGCACTAGAAAAGATATGTGCTAACTTTAAGAAGAAAAACAAGCTCCATGACATGACTACTCAAGCTCTTTCATCCAGGGTTTACACACTAGAGAATCATGATCTGTATTCGAAGATTGAAAAATACGTCAATGAGGTCGTTAAAGAAGCCGTTCACAACGCTCTCCAAAATCCAACTCATGAACACTTCAGAGACTTGTCTGAATTTGAGATGAAAGAAATTCTTCATGATCGGATGTTTGAAAGTGGCTCTTACAGATCACATCTGGAGCATACAACTCTCTACGAAGCTCTGGAGGCATCTATGGATCGTAAAAACAAGGAGAAGTTCAATGAAGAAATGGAGAAGTCTCGTAAGAGACGCCGTGATGACCAAGATCCTCTACCTCCTCCAAAATACTCTGACCAAAGCAAGAAGAAAAGGCATGATTCAGATTCTTTGGCTTCAAAACAGCCTCTAGTTCAGAAGTCCTCAGCTTGGTAGACTTATGGTCATACAAGAGGCTCCCTCTAGCTCCTCCAAGCAAAAGTCTACTTCCCTATCTGAACAACCTGTTGATGACGTTATAATACCAGATTATATGCATCTCTCAGACTCAGAAGATACCGGTGCTGCCCACCTTCCAAAGATCAAGACAAGACCAGACTAGTTGAAGCCTGTACCAAAAGAAGACATACCGGAAACACCTGAACCAGACTGGGTCATTCCTCCAATTGACTTACCTGAGACTGAGAACAACTGGGCTGATGCACTGGCTAAAACTTATAAAGATCCAGAAGAAAACAAGTTACTTCGGAAAACTAGAGATATGAGATCCTTCATCAAATGGTATTGCAAACAGATTGGGAAGAAGAAGCTCGTTAAAGCTAACTTTGAAGGTCAAGCTTAAAAGATAGTCTGGCCATTTCACAAGAATATCATATCCCTTCAATTTCAAATCGAAGAGTGCCACTTGTTACTGACAAACAAGATTGATTTGATGAATCCTAAGGGTAATCAGGTTGCGCATGACATCAGCAACCCTTGCCTCTAGGAGGTCCACCAGGTCAGGTGACAATACAAACTCAATACTTCTTTAATAAAGACCTGGAATATCTTGTATCAGGAGATAATGAACGAAGGAATGCTCTGTCAATATCCAAGCTGAAAGTAGCTTACTATCCAGACTACGGGCTTGAAGAATTAGTACCTTCACTATGGATTGAAAGTAAACGTGACTATGATATTAGTGCAGCCTACGGTATTTCACACTGGTGGTTCAAGTGCAAGGAATTCTACATTACAAGACACAGTGCCACTTTTGATTGCAATGCAGTCAGATATCACATGCAGATTCTTAGTGTTGTCAGTCTTAAGACCTACTCCAGATACGACTACACATTCTTAAAAGAGATTATTTTACGAAGAGCTGACTACAAAGAATACAAGATCTTGAAAGCCGACTTCAAAAATCTGCATCCGAATGATTTTGAAGACATGTGCATGCTTCATCTTCAAGGAAAGCTCAACTACTTATCTGGAGCTAACAAAGTTCATCTATTCAATGCAGTCAACTTGTGGATTAGGAACATAGTGATCAGACAAAGTGTGAAAGACTTGCAACTCGGTATTGAGAGCTATCAAACAAAGCTCAACCTTACACAGTCGAGATGGGATGCAACTGATTTTCTATTCAAAGAATATTACACCATTGTCCATAAACCAAGGGCCATGATCTACAAAGATAGGAATAATCAGAAGAAGATGATGAGGGAGACTGAGATGCAAAGTTCAGTGATGGCACGTTGACGAAAATTCTGGAAAAGCTAGATTACATGGTCAAAGACTACGAGCTATTCAAGTTCAATCCTGGCATAGAGAATCGAACTTGGACTGAGGATGATAAACGAAGGAGTCAAGAGTTTATCAAGCTGATTGAGAGAAGGCTTAAGATAAGGCGAATATTCAGGAATCTCGAAAGCTTTGTTAGTGGACGGTTAAGAGATATTGACTACAGACTCATCCATAGAATAGAATGATCTCATCATTCTGGTACTCAGGTCAATATTATCTTATATTGTATAATATATCTTGTACATTACTATGTAGGTGTATCTCTAGGTGTTAAGTGTCAAGGTATAAATTTTTCATGAGTTTTTTGTTAAACTTAAAATCTTTCAAAATTATTATACTTTACACTTACACATACCCTCATAGATTGAGGGGGAGCATTAATATGTTCCCTAATCGGCTTATGAATAATCAGCACATTTTTCTCCCAGTTTTTTAACATATTTGAATCAATTGATATCCAAAATATCAAAGGGTTTAAAATTTCTGATAAGGGGAGAAAATGTGATTAAAATATGAAAACTTATAAAAATGTGATTTTATGGACTCATGTGTGTACTTCATCCTCCATGTGCTAAACATTTTCGTATATCGATGCACATATTGAGAGGGAGCATTTCAAATGGTTTTATGGCAAGGAGAACAGTACTAAAAGACCGACCATGCATTTAATTTTATCAGATTTATAAGGTTGGTAAGGTTAGGTATTCATTCCCATGATCCAGCCAAAACTGGAGGGATCTACCCAGGGACAATCTACTAGTTAGTGTAGATGTCCTTAGGTATGATATAAAAAAGGAGTAAAGGTAAGAATAAGGGAATGGTGTCGATTGAGATGGAGCTAGTACTGGAAGAAACCCAATAAGGTACTAGTCATGAAGTCTCTGTAAGCACTGAAGGGGTTGAAGAATGAAAAATAATTATAAGGATAAAGGGTGAAAAGAAGAAAGTCCTCCATACACTTAGGCAGAAACTGGGTAAATACATAAACTATCAGAAACACTATGATGTTGTCTGGTATTGAAGAAAGTCATCATGGACCCAGTGATGAAATTAACAACCCTCCCTAGACACTCAAGGTATTTCAAAAGACTATTGTTTCATTTCTTACGGAGATTCATGCATTTCTATCGACTTTCTCACTCCAAGTTAGTTGATATTAAAAAGGTGGCAGTCAGCTCCAGCCTCCGATCACTAAAACCAAAACGCACTATTGAGTCTAAAGCCAAGAGATCATCCATAAATCTCATTAGGACACTATTTCAATATACTTGTCTTTCACACACTTTGAAAATAAGGAATATCTTAAGAGTCCTATGTATTAACCTTGTGGTATTGCCAGAACATCTGAGTGATACTTAAGCATTCACCGTGAAGATGGAAATCCTGCTAGAGCCAACATCAAACAAGCTCTATGTAGGTGACTTGTGAGATCCTAAATGGATCAAACTTGTGACACTGGATATCAATTCGGTCCATATTATGAATTGATGGTTGATGAATTTTGATAAACGCTTAAAACTCTTGATGTGTTACAAAAACACTTTTACAAGTGACACGTCGATTGATTTTCAAATCAATTTTCTATTTAATCGGTGGATAGTAACTCACTAATTCACTCATACTGTGTTGTCTGCTTTGAGATGCTCTGGTATTGAGAATGGCTAGTACATCTGCGAAACCCTGTCAAGGAGATTCTTCGGAATTCTACCTGATCACAGGCAGTATATATACTGATTAACGGGGAACCGTGGTTATTACAACCGCATTCGACGAAAGTGAACAAAGACTCTTTTGTCTGTTTATTACTAAGGTAAACCTGCAGGTATTCTCGATGGTAGCAGTTGTTAGCCGGAGACAAGTCAGTATCATAACCACATGCTCATACTCGACCGACACATCTTAAGACATCATGAAAGTTTAAGTAAATGTTTCAAAGCTTCCGCTACTCTGATACAACGCGTCCTTCTTGAAGTGATCAAGTATTAAAGTAAAAGAACTTCAAGAACAAAGAATATTCAAGCTTTTAAGATCAAGAAAGGTATGAGCATGTCGGTCCGCAAGTCACAAGCACACAAGATGGAAAAAGAACACAAGATGATGATTAGAGATTATGTTTGGATGACGATCTCAAGAAAGCTCAAGATCACATACAAAGACAAGATTAAAGGAATAAGCTCAAGCCACAAGTCAAAGATCACAACATCAAAGTACAAGATATCAAATGAAGAATCAAAGACTACGAGCTGGAACACAAGAACAATCAAAAGATTGTTGAGCTTAAGTTAGTATTTTCTAGGGTGACCTCCCTTAAGGGGAGATTGTTAGATTTAAGAAAAAGACTCGGTCACCCCATGTATTTTACAGTTTATCATAGCTCTTAGTTTAATGTATAACGTATGACATACGGTAATGGGCCGGGTATAAACCCACACTTGTAAGCCCATACCAAGTCCATAGGGCCGGTTTGTAAACACATATAAATACCTCTTCCATCCCATGGAAGAGGTGGTGGTCATTTCATAAAACAAGCATTTACTTTCTCTCACTATAACTTTTCTCTCTAGTCTTTCTCTCTCTAGGAATTGGCCTAACCCTTAATCTACCATTGTGTTATGATATCCAATATCCTACACCCACTGATTTTCAAATAGCTGATATTTTTAAAAAACCACTAGTTGAGCCTAGCTTTACTAGATTGGTCGCTGAGTTGGGTACGATTAATATGGACAAAGTACTCCCTGATAAAGAAAAGGATTTAGATGATTCCATGACTTAAATATTAAATGTTTTTAAGGTAACTGAATTGTTACATTTAAGTTGAAAAACAAACATTCTTAATATTTAATTTGAATCTTTTCCAAAAAGGTTACCTACATTCTCGAAATTCGGGGAACTACTCTGTACATTAAGGGTCATGGGTCCTACATTTTTTACAGTTTTACCACTACGTATTTAATGCGGATCTCAACAGTTTTTATTTTTCAAAATATAAAATCTTTTAGTGGTATAACCGATCATTTTCTTCATAATACAATTCACTTTTCACACACAACCTAAAACATTCATCACCATCATCTCTCATAAACCCTAATTTTCAAAAAACAAGAAGCGAAACTTTAAATTTCAAAACAATGGCTTTTAAATCTTTAACACCAACACAAAACCATGTCACACCAGGAAGCAATGTCAACTTTAAGTGTAGGAAGGGTGTTGTTGCTTTCAATAGTAACTTTTCTATTATCATCGGGTTAAACTATAGTGAGAAATATGATGCTTTACTAACTAAAGAGACTGTGAAGGCTGCTCTAGAAACTTTGGGGCTCGTTAATGAGAAAAATCCACAATTTACTTCATCTAAACTTAGCTTCTGGGGTCACTGAATCACATAACATAAAGAATCCCAAGGTTTTAACCTTTGAGGGGACTGAATTATCACCCTCAATTTTCTTAGGACGGCGTACTGGCGACCCTTCCCTTCATACAAATTCACATTTTCAACTTACCATCTTATGCAGGAACCTGAATATATAAAGGCATTTGAGGCTGCGAAGATTACACCATTCTTGAAATTTCATTCGTAAGTCAATCCACAAGAATATCAGAGTTGCTATGAGAGAAGTTGTCGGTCTTCTTCGAAAAACTGCTACACATCAGATGTAGTTGATCGCGTATCTTGAACAAATCATGCATTCAACTGTTAAAGCTCCCTCTGACTTTTTGGTTGTCAATGCTAAGTATTTTACAACCAAGGTTAATAAGACCTCAGCGGACATGAATGAACTAGTTGGATTGGTATCTCATGTTGTGCATCTCATGAAATCATCACCACCACCTGTCGGTGTTGCTGCTGAGGGGAGAAGAGCACACAATCTGATCAATCAAAACCTGAACCTCATATGTCTCCATTTTATAGAAGAAAGTATATGAAAAAAATTGGTGTGATTGTAGAAGAAAGTATATGAAAACTGTTTTATAAGAAAAAAAGGTGTAATTTTTTTTATATAAACAAACACCCCATTAAAATAGCCAACGGCTATATTCCTTGTTTGGTCACCCTCTAAATTATTCGTTCTCCCAACAGCCTAAGCATGTCAAATTGGGGGGAGGAGGGTTCGGTCGGTCGGCTTCTTCCTTAGTGGGGGGTTTGGTCGATCGCGTGGAGACCGACCAAACCGTTTGGTCGGATTACTAGCAGTCTTATAATATTATTGTTAAAAAAAATAATTTTTATAATAAAACTTCATGTACGTATAAAAACACTAATATTTTTTATGTGAAAATTTTGCGTATGATTAAAATATAGAAAAGGGGTTGGTTATTAGGACTCATCTTTTTTACAAGTAATACCTTTTGTTTTTCGGTTTTTCATTTTTTTTATTTTGTTTATATTATAAAACTGTGAAACGGAAAGTGCGGAACATAAATTATAAAATTTAACAAGTAAAAAGTATTAAATTGACAATAAAACGGAACATAAACTGATGAAAAACTGTGTTATACCGTAAACAGAGGGTTGAATGAGCATACAAATATGAAACATGTATTTTTTTTAAGCCAAAATGTACCAGTAACACAACTCGTTGGAAACTTACAGTTTGAAATAGTAAGATGGTTAATCGCTGTTTAAAGGGAATTGATTTGCACACTTATAAGATTGATTGGGACACTCTATTCTGTTCATTACATAGTTGTACCAGAGTTTACATAATGCTTTATCTGCTTGTACAATGAGTGTCCCAATTAATTTTTTGAGTGTGCAAATCATCTCCCCTGTTTAAAAGTTATTGTTCTTCAACAACAAATACATAAATTAAAAAAAGTGAAATTATTACATTTTTAAATCAATTAAATATTATAATCATTTATTAATTTTTTTATTTATTTAATTACAATGAAAGTGAACAAACGTTTTTAAAAAATACACCCTTAATCTAAAATAAGAATTGTACAATTAAGCCCAAAAAAGTTATTTTGAGAAGGATAACATTTTTCTTTATTTTGGATGTATGTAAAAGTATTTAAGTATTTTACTTTTATTTTAGGAAGGTGATAGGAAAGTGGTATTTTTGAGGACCTAACCTCTAGCCATCACCATTCAAATACCACAGCCTCAAACCCTATTCAAGGGAACCTCTACTCTCTCTACTCTGTTTGTGTCACTGTCTTTATATATATTCATCTTGTTTCACAACTCAAAACCAACACCATCAAACAAGCTGCTTCACCTGATTTTAATCTTATTCCTAGCAACTAAATATATTCCATATGTGATAACATGGTCAAACCTTAAAATAACTTATGCTACAAGTTAGTTAATCAAATAAAGTTGCTTCAAAAATATTCATCATCAAACAAGACATGGATAACGAAGGCTTCATGGATAAACAAATAGAAGATGAGCATGATCTTCAAAGTCAAAGTCAAAGTAGTAACTACACAAACCAGTGGTCGAACCAGCCTCATCAGATGGTCGCAACAACGACTCCTAGAGATGATATTTATCGCGGTTTCGTGCCCGAATATTCGACGTTGTTGCCACCTCCATCGATGATGGTAATACCTCAACAACAACAACAAATTGCACTACCAACTGATAATTATCGTCAACAAGGTACGCCTCCCTTAGCTAGCTAGCTATCCCCCTTATTTACTACCAACAAATACTTGTAATTCATTTATTAAAAATATATATACTGATATAACATATATGTTAGATTAAGATAGTTCTGGTGAGAATATATTTTTTTGGTTACTTTGAGTAGAGGGTTCTATATCTCACTAAACCCTAAAAGCATCATTCTTTTCTTATACATGCTTTTTTTGTCTTTTAATTTTTTTTTTGGGAATTGTAATTATTCAAGAGTAGCATGTATCATGAGGCTTAATTGTGTGAGATTAATACTATTTTCTTCTTAATTTAGGGTGAGATGATGATAACATGAGGTTTGTATGATAAGTTATAAATCAAGATACAAATTAGGATTGGAAATTTTGTGTTAGTTGGCTTGATTAGAATTAGATCCTATTCTTGCATTTTTCAGATTAAACTCTTTAATTTGTAGTTCTTTTTTCATTTTTTGTTCCTCTATAGCTTCTTGCTAGTGTGCATTTTTTGAAGAATGATTCATGATAATGCTGTATTTAAGCATCAATGTTTTCTATATGTAATAATTATGTAAATGAGGGAAGACAAATTTAGAGTCCGAAATGAGATGAGTATGCAAGTGCTTATTTGGTGAAATTTTGTTTCTAGAATAAGTGTCATGTGAATGCATATAATGATGAACTTATCCATATGCATTATGCTGCAAGCTTGTTGTAGGCAGGTTCATTGCACTAGTAACCTACCTTATGTTTTTATTTCCGTGTACAATTTCCCTTACCCCACTCTCTTTTTTATTCACATGCTCGCATGTTTATCACAAGACAACTTGCGTCACAAAAGTATTAGTTACAAACTTACAATCACTATCACCTAGATTTGTCTAAATAATAATCAACATCGCACTTTGTCGTTTTCTTTTGATTTGCAATCTTACAATAGGCAAATTGATTTTTTGAATCACTTTAACAAAATAACAATGATAAAGTGGTTTAAGAACACTTTTGAACAAGTGACGGAACCAAAAAAAAAAAACAATACATGCAATGTAACTTGCAATAAAAGGTACATATGCATATTGAAACACCCTTTGTGTTCTTATGTGGTCTGAATTTGAACATGTATCTTGATCATCATTCATTAATGACTAATATAATGCTAACATTATGGTTCTATTATTAGTTAAATTTACATGCATGTATGTATATGTGTATAGCAAGAGGTGGTATTGGTGTCACATGGGGTTCTAGACTAGCAATAACAATTTGGTTTGAATGACATTCAATATTATGCATTCACACCTACCCAATATTCTGAAATTTAGAACCATCAATCCAACATTACCTTATTTAGTCATTTTGTATCCATCGACAGCCTAACCTTTTGATCTCACTCTCTTTTGGCTTTTTTAATGACTTGATATGTTCAAAGTATAAGATGCACAATATTGATCAAACATGTCTTAACAAACGAAGGCATGCCTTTAACTTTTTAAAATCTTGATTGGTAAGAACATCTAAACAAATCTTCTTTATGATGATTAGTTTATAAAGATCAATTCATTATAATAAACATCTTTGAAATTTTCTAAATTTTGTAAAGCTAAAATTTTATTCATAAGACAATATCTTTTAGTTTCTTTGACAAAAATATATATGCTAAAGCAATACTTAAATATGCTAAAGCATGCAGTTCATTGTGTTCACACAGTTTATTGTGTCTAGTGTTCCACATGGCATGGTTTTTCTATATGGCTACATTGAAAAATTCTAGCAAGATGCTAGAGGAAAGGAGAGAACATTAAGTTCATACAAGCTAGTGTCGGATCATTAATCCAATCGATTCATATTGGAGCCGATTTTTTAATAAACATATGGACAATCCAAGAATGAGAATAAACTCTTTTGTCTTCCTAGAGGGTGTTTTTTTTTCTGAACAACGGTCTTAATAGAAAAAAGGATCTATTTTGTCGATCTAGTCATTATATTGGAGCCGTTACTTACACAACGAATTCCAGTTTTACCTTTGTCTAGTCACTGGAGCCGATCGTATGATCTTAATGTGTCTATTGGGACATTGCATACATGCTTAGTTATATTACGTAATATTGAACTAATATTAAGCTATTGTCGTCTAAGTTTAATTTATTGTGTTTATGTTTTGAAGAACCAATTATGAAAAGACATTACAGAGGTGTAAGACAACGGCCATGGGGAAAATGGGCCGCTGAGATACGAGATCCCAACAAAGGTGCAAGAGTTTGGTTAGGTACGTTTGAAACAGCGGAGGGTGCAGCCCTTGCATATGATCAGGCTGCACTACGCTTCAAAGGGTCTAAAGCAAAACTCAACTTTCCAGAACGTGTCCAAGGACGCTCTGAGCTTCGTTACATAACAACCACAACCACCACAAGCACTAGCCCACAACCAAGAACAGCTGCAACCACACCACAGCCTCAAAATCCTACACCGCAACAAACCAATATAGCCACCAATTATCCAGATTTCCTTCAGTATGCCCAACTTTTATCCAGCAATGATGCGCAATTGCCATATTTCACCTCGGCTCTATATCCACATCAACAACAATATTCTGATTATATTATCGACCAGTCTTCTTCTTTGATGGCTGGATCATCAACAGCCTCTTACGATCAACAAGATTATATCGACAATCCAAGTTTGCCATCAGACTCATGGGAGCAGTGGAAGGATGTGAATGATCCTAATAGGAAGTCATGAGCTATATATATATATATATGTCATAACAACTAGTATATTGGAATAACTAGTTAATGAATTGAAATATGAGATTATGGGCTTGTATTAATTAAACAAGCAAGCTCCATCATGTCCATAACTTTAAATGCAGATCATATGAGTGAAATTTACTTCATTGTTTTCTCTCTTAATTTGTAATTGTACCACTTGATCTTTAGGATCATCAAGAATTTGTATGGTATTTGGTTATTGTGATTACTGATTACAAATCTGCGAAATGACTATTCATTTCAATATTTGATCTAAACACGGCGTTTACCAAATCCGTATCTTTTTTACTTCTTTAGTGGAGTAGAATGCAAACACAATATTGTGTAATTATCCATTCTGGTCTATGCACTTTCGCCGGTTTGTGTTTAATCTAAACAGTAACATTTTAAGCAAGAAGCGCGAGTAATTATAGAGTTATGTGATATATTGAGTAGATACTATCTATAGCGAATAAGAAGAATATGAAGAAGATAGTTTGGCAATTTTCCATCTTCAAATTGAGACATGCTTCTATGAGGAAAATATTTGATGATTCCTTTCTATGTTCTCATGATGATTTGGTCAGATGGTATAACGTTGTACCTAGGAAGGTTAATATTCATTATTTGCGGACGCGTTTGGATCGACTACCAACTCATTCCAACTTTGGCATTCGGGGAATTGATCTTAACTCTACTAGATGTCCCGTATGTGATAATGACATTGAAACTGCTCTTCATTTTTCTGTGGAATGCTCGGTGGCTGTTGATCTTTGGAATTCATTTTCGAGATGGTGGGACATTGGTGATTTTCCTAAAGATATAATCGGCTTAATCACGTGGTCTAATTCGTTAGCCCTCAACAACCACACGTAAATCTGTTTGACGTTGTAACTCAAACAACATCTTGGATTCTATGGCGTTATAGAAACCGTATTTGCTTCGACTTGAAGCCGCCGAGAAAGGATCTAGATCTCTTTTTGAAGAGATTAAGTTCTTTCGTATTGTTTGATAGTTAATAGGAGTAAAAAGTCTAATATGAGTTGGTTAGAATGTATATTAGATCCTAAATTTCTTGTAAATACACAACTCAATCTTTTTTTTCTAGCGTGTTGCTAGTGTGTTAATCCAATCACCTTTCAAAGAAAAAAGATTTGTACAACACTTCATTTATTTTATATCAGTATCACCATTTTTCTGTTTACGAAAGTTGTCAAATCCATGGTTCTAAAAGGCGCGCAAAAGCCTCGCAAAGGCGCGAGGCGTGACCTCCACGCCACGCAATAGACCAAGGCTTGGGCTTAAGGCTTGACGTGAGATGAGGAGTGAAAAAACGTGATAAGAAGCGATAAAACGTGATGCGTGGAGGCTTTTTTGAATTCAATTTCGATAAAAATCGTATTTTTATATAGAAATGAAAAAGATTATATACAAAAATAGTTTCTTGACTTTATTTCTTATGTATGACACTTTTTTTAAACTCAGTATATTTGTAATATGATATAAATATTCGTATTTTGTGCCGCCTTAAGCCTCATCTTAAAAACGTCATGACTCGTCATGGCTCGCAAAGACGTGAGGCTTGACCATGCCGCCATGACACGCCTCACGCTATTTATGTCAAAACCAAAAAATCAGTCAAGAATAATAAGAGTGGTGTGTACTTAGTGGAACTTTAACTACATAAGTACCTAGGCAAGAAAAAGTTGCATAAATTCTTCATAAGCAAAACAAAGAAGCTCATAATTTAGAACATGCTTTGATAGGTGGCAATTGAGCTTTTAACATCATCAAAGATAACATCAATCTATCCATGCATGCGTGAGCGTGGATTGTAAGTAGTCCCATGTGCTTTTTTAAAGTAGTCAGTCACTTAATTGACCCTAGCTAGGGTTTCGATCATCAACCTCACATATCACTTATTATTGGTGAAAAAGGTGATATTCAATTATTTGCATGCATCAAGTCTCGAATGATAAGTTTTTTAATCCAATCTAGTTAGTACTTGAGTTTAAATTATATAAGATATTGTTCTATCAATATTGTTTTTTAGCAACTCTATAATATCTTATTTGACATTGTGTTTTGATTTTGTTTGAGAAACGAAACTGTATACGCCAAAAAACAAGTCAAGCGCAAAGCATTGAAGTATATATATCTATAAAAAAAACAAAATAAACTTATATAAAAGAAAAGGGAAAGAAAAAATAAAATTGGATAACTTTCGGCAAGTGAGAAATATTCAAAGATTGCGGCTACTTTTGACCTTTTTGCAAGTCTTTCACACTTGTTCATCCACCTGTTACTTCAACAGTGTTTTAGTTCAGTTTTGCACTTTGTACATGTTCCACTTTTGTCCCATACTGAAGCTTTGAGTTGTAAGCAAATGGGTTAATAAGGTTGAAAAGTCATTTGATTTGTAATTTTTGTTGAGTTATGTCAAATTAATTGTTCATTTTTAAAAATAAATAAAGAATTTAGATTAATTATATCATATTACACTCATTTGATGTTATTATTACAAACTGTTAAAAAGTTATAAATTAATTGCTTAAAGATAAAATTGTTATTGCGTAAAAATTAATAGAGATAAAACTGTAATGATGATGTTTTTTTTAAACTATGTGTTTTTTATCGGTGAACAATAATTATGGGACGGATTAGAGTAAAAAAATTTAAAAAGTCAAATACTTTTCTAATTTTCTTAATGTAGTCATCCAAAGGGGGATTTGAGGGGGCACTTCTTAATCACCTTTTGTCCCGTTATACTAACGATCGTTTGTAACATTAGGCTTTTTAGCCAACGAACGTTTACAATGTTAATTCTTTTATATTAACGACCGTTTATAATTTCTACTCTAAAATTTGTACATTTTTATACACACATTTTATTTACGTTTTTATACACACATTTTTATACACGTTTTTATACACACATGTTTATATACTTTTTTATACACACGTTTTTATACACATATTTTAATACACGTTTTATACACATATTTTTATACTTACATTTTTATACACACGTTTTATACACACATTTTATGCATATATTTTTATAGACGTTTTAACACACATTTTTATACACACATTTTCATACACGTTTTTATACACATTTTTATACACACATTTTTGTATACGTTTTTATACACATTTTCATACACGTTTTTATACGCACATTTTCATACACGTTTTTATACGCACATTTTCGTACACGTTTTTATACGCGCATTTTTATACACGTTTTTATACACACATTTCTATACATGTTTTTATACACACATGTTTATACACGTTTTTATACACATATTTTTATACACTGTTTTATACACATATTTTTTTGCATGTTTTTATACATACATTTTTAAACATGGTTTAAGAAGTATTACCTGTACGTGTTCATTACAAGTTGTCATATTGGCTCTTTTTCTTTATAATTTAATTAGTGATGACGTGAATTTTCGCAAAATGTCCTGGACTTGATTTGGACTGGAGGATTTAGAATTTTTAATTTTTTTTTTGAACGGCGGATTTATTAAAAAAACCACTAGTAAGAAGCTAGAATTACATACTATTAGGATTTTTAAGCCAATCGTTCCAACCGAACGATTTATTACATCTATATTGACACCAATAAAACGATTTACTTACTACCTCATCAAACAACATCGCCTTCTTAATAGTCTTGCCCTCAAAAATAGTTTTGTTACGGAACCACCAAAGAAGCCACCACGTGACATAGAAAACTCCTTCAAACATCTTCTTATTCTTCGAGGGCAAGCGGATATTCACGAACCACTCTAGCCACTCCTCATATGACTCGAAAACAGAAGAAGAAACATTCCACCAACGAATAATAAGATTCATCACATCTCGAGCCAATTCACATGAGAAAAACAAGTGTCTCGACGTCTCCACTCCCGTATTACAAATGGCACATAATATCGAATCAATGCATATCCCACGACGAGAAATGTTGAACCTTGTAGGTAAAGAATCCATCATGACTTTCCACGCCTGAACATTTACTTTGATAGGCACATACTTTACCCATCTGGTTTTACAATTTAAAGACGGCATCATTTTTTCATCTATCTTTCTTCGAACCGACGCAACTGAAAACTCCCCTGTATTCTCCAATTTCCAAATCCAACGATCAGACATAGGAGCAAGCGTAACCTTTTTTACCAGATCCTCTACCTTTAGAAACTGCTCAAGTTCACAGCCTCCTCTCGGATTTCTCCTGAAAGAAGACGACAGGCTTGGCATAGAAGACTTCGACGCAACTGAAGAATTTTTACACATCTCGAGGGCATAAACACGTGGAAATCTGTCTTTCAGAACCCCCTCTTCACACCACTTATCTTCCCAGAACTTCGTAGAAACCCCATTACCCACTTTGATTTGCATGTAACTCCTTAGATCTATACCTTTCTTCAATATAGCTTTTGTTTCGTTAATGATAGTCGTCCAGCAAGAAGATAAATTACCAGAATTCAAACTTGTACCAATACGGCAATCAGAACCATGGATTGCCTTGATTACTCTAGCCCATAACGTATTATCTTGACTAAAGAACCTCCAGACCCATTTGAATAAAAGAGCACGATTCATTGCAAATAAACTCGAAATTCCGAGTCCACCTCTATCCTTAGCTGATAGAGCTTTTTCCCAATTCACCCAAGTCGCTTTTTTACTATTACACTCTTGGCCGTTAAAGAAGTGTTTACGAATGTTTTCCAACTCACGAAGAACACCCATAGGAACTTTAAAAATAGAGAAGTAAAAAATAGGCATTGAGCCTAAAACTAATTTTACTAACGTCAATCTACCCCCAATAGACAACATTTGCCTTTTCCACTTAGATAATCTCTTCTTAACTCTTTCCATAATATCGTTCCACATTTCTTTGCGAAACATGTTGCCGCCAACCATAGATCCGAGGTATAAAAAATGAGTTTTAAGCACGAAACACCCTAATTTCCCCGCCGCTCTATCAACCATCTCACCTTCCACGTTCAAGCCCATTATTTTACTCTTGCACATATTAATACGGAGACCAGACACCTTATGGAAACATTCGAGAACGTGCACAAGAGTTGTAATGTTACTATCGCACCATTGACCAACAAATACCGCGTCATCCGCGTAGAACAAATGAGAAAGATTCACCATACCTCCACCTATTTTAATACCTTTAAAAAGACCCGCGTCCACAATTTGTTAGAATGAAATATGGAGGCTTTCCATAATCAAAATAAATAAGAAAGGAGACAAAGGATCTCCTTGTTTAAGGCCTTTACAAAATTGAAACTCCTCCGTAGGACTCCCATTAACCATAATAGATCCTCTAGACGATCGAAGACAACACTGAATCCATTTGCACCATTTATCACCAAACCCAAACTTTCTAAGAACATCGTCTAGAAAATCCCACCTCACGAGATGGATAAATTTCGGGCGTTGGAAGTTGCTCAAAAGGCTAAAATAAAATGGGTTGTGGAGGGAGATGAAAACTCACGTTTCTTTCATGGAATGCTCAATAAGAAACGTAATATTCTAAATGTGCGTGGGATTATGGTTGACGGGGTTTGGGTTGACAATCCGACTATGGTGAAAAAGGAATTTTTTGAACATTTCAGAACTCGGTTCTGTCATTCTGGTAACATGGGTGCCAACATCCAGATGGAATTCCCAAAGAACCTATCTGACGACGAGCTGAGAGACATTGAGTTTGATGTTACTAACGATGAAATTAAGAGGGCGGTGTGGGATTGCGGGACGGATAAAGCTCCGGGTCCTGAGCCTAAAACATCCCATTTTATTTTAGCCTTTTGAGCAACTTCCAACGCCCGAAATTTATCCATCTCGTGAGGTGGGATGTTCTTAGAAAGTTTAGGTGGGATTTTCTAGACGATGTTCTTAGAAAGTTTAGAAAATCCCACTATCACTTATGTTCTCAATTAACTTTAGATTAGGATCCCATATGGAAATTTGGGCATAACGGTTTCGGTATCGATCATGTGTATAAAAATGTGTGTATGAAGACGTGTATATAAAAGTGTGTATAAAAATGTGGGTATGAAAACGTATATATAAAAATGCGTGTATAAAAAAGTGTGTATAAACATATGTGTAAAATAATGTGTATAAAAACATGAACAAAAATATGTATAAAAACGTGTGTAAAACAATGTATAAAAACAAGTATAAAAATATGTGTATAAAAACGTGTATAAATTTTAAAAATAATTCGAAAAGAAATTATAAACGATCATTAGTATAAAGGACTGACGTTGCAATTGTTCGTTGGCTAAAAAGCCTAACGTTATAAATGGTTGTTAGTATAACAGTCGACTACAATAGAAAAATTAAAAAAGTATTTTACTTTTAAATAAATCTTAATAAATAGGTGTCTACAATATAAAAGATGAAAAGTTTGATGTCTTTTCAATCAATTAACCCTAAGCAAATATCTATGTACACATTGATTAGTTTTAGATGGGACTTGCTAGTTACTACATTAAACAAAGCGGCTTTTATATGGGCAAGCAAATTTTCATAAACCTAAGGCTCGTGTTATGGTCATCGCTATCATCGTCAAATGAACGCCGCATTAACGTTCAACACATCATCTTTATCATCTGATGACGTATAATAGGTTTATCAGGCCTCTGGGTCTAAACTATATTTTCATAATTGGCTCCAAGCCCAACGAAAGCAAACTAAAATATGATGGGCCAAGATTAAGCCCAGTCCCGTGCTGGCACAGCCCGAAAGAGTTAAGCCGGACGTGACAGACCTTCTACGGACTAAGAAACATCCGCGGAAGGGAACCTACATCCGCAAAAACACGATTATTGCGGACCCTTGCCAGACAGGGGGCCCACTTCGGCCCACTAACAGAAATATTAGAAAAACCTAATATTTGGCTCACCTATAAAAAGGGGTACTCTAACACCCCACAAGGTATGATTTTCTGACCACATTTCATACACACATACTCTGACATTCTCTGACAAATATGTTTACTTACTCTTACGCCGGAGTCCAATCGTGGGGTCCGTCCCCACGGTAAGACTAACGGTTTACCTTTCGTTGTGCAGGGAATCATCTCATTACTTGATTTAGTACAAGATCTTACCCTTGGGCCTGGTCCAACCACTCCCCGGATCCATCTACTTAACCCATTACGTATTTTGTACTAACAAGTTGGCGCCATCCGTGGGACCAGAATACAACTGCGTTCTACAAAAATACTCACCATGAGCAATCATGAACGAACCACTCCTAGCCAACCCACGTCTGCTGTGCGGAACACGGTTGGGAGAGGAAAGGAGCCAGCTACGCAAGATCGAGGTGGGCCCGCGTCCGACGCAGCCCTCCGAGAATATTGCGACAAAAATTACAATCAGCTGCTGCCAATCATGGCCGAGAAGTTTAACCGGGAGAAAGAAAAAAGTGAAAAGCTAAAGGAACTAAAATCCCGGCTTAACTTCGAAGGATGTTCCGGAACATCACGGTACTCCGAGTCAAAAACGATTGACACTAAGGAACATGAAAAAAGGCACAGATCTAGGCGCTCCCGTAGCCCAAGAACTAGTGTATTCTCAAGAATAAGACGTGAGCGGTCAAGATCACCAAGGCAAAGGTCGAAAGAAGGAGGCGTGTTTAAAA
Source organism: Tanacetum coccineum (assembly GCA_026074375.1). NCBI lineage: Eukaryota > Viridiplantae > Streptophyta > Magnoliopsida > Asterales > Asteraceae > Tanacetum > Tanacetum coccineum. The sequence goes on along the minus strand of BQNB010005093.1, from coordinate 4,960 downwards.
GGCTAGGAAGTAGGGGGAAGAGTGTGTCCGCACGCTCAGACAGCTACAGCCGGAACTCCCATTCAAAATACACAGAAGCTCTCTCAGAAAGTGAGGATAGCGAAGGCGGGCACTGGAAGTCAAGATCAAAGGGGAAGAAATCGCGTAGGGAAGAGGATGACTTATCCCAGCCATGGGTATGTGAGGAAGTAGATCCTTTCACACCTAGAATCCGTTACTTCGACTTCCCAAAAACAAGGATGCCCAGCCATATCAAGACATATGACGGAAGTGAAGATCCGGAAGATCATTTGAAAATCTTCCAGGCAGCAGCAAAAACAGAACGATGGGCCATGCCAACATGGTGCCACATGTTTAACTCTACGCTGACGGGAAACGCGAGAGTATGGTTTGATGACCTTCCGCCTGAATCAATAGATAGTTATGACGATCTGAAGAAAGCATTTTTGGAAAATTATCTCCAACAGAAGAAATGCATTAAAGATCCCATAGAAATCCATAACATCAAACAGCGGGAGGGAGTACGGAAAACTTTGTAAAAAGATATAAATTGGAAAGCAGGGAATGCATGAGAATCTCCAGATTCGTGCATGGAATTACAAACCCTGAGCTCATCAAACGTCTCCATGACAAAATCCCGAAAATAGTTGATGAAATGATGAGAGTTACCACATCTTTTCTCAGGGGGGAAGTGGCAGCCTCAAATCACGAACGGAAGAAAACATTTCCACCATGGAAACAGCATGAAGGCAGCCAAAAGCAAAATTTCAAAAAAAGAGGTTTCCGAAACCAACAAAGGTCGGAAAGGAAGCAGGATCGGTTTTTCTTACTCACAAAAACCCCCAAAGAAATTTTCGCTTTAGACAAAGGAAAATTCAAAGCTCCGCCACCGATGACAACCCCGGTTGAGAAACGGAATCATGCAAAATTCTGCGAGTTTCATGGTGAAGTAGGGCATAACACAAACGAATGTATGCACCTGAAGAAACAGATTGAGGAAATGTTAAAAGCATGAAAGCTGTCACATCTGATTAAAGAACTAAAACAGAACAACGGAAAGGAATAGCCTAAGGTGGTAAAGAAAGGAGAAACTTTCGGGAAGGATAAAACGTTAGCTATCCTAATGGTCCAACCCTGGGAAAGGGTGGCTAGACAAAGGATTACACAGAGTTTCTCTCCTAATCCGGAAATCTTGTTTCCACCCCTGGGGGAAGATGAAGGAACGGAAGGCCCAATGATCATAGAGGCAGAAATAGGAAGCCACTGTGTACACCGTATGTATGTGGATGGCAGATCAGCCTCAGAAATTTTGTATGAGCACTGCTTTAGCCGACTCCGTCCAGAAATTAAAAAACAATTGATACCAGCCAGTACCCCTTTGATTGGATTCAGTGGTGAAATAATATGGCCAATAGGGCAAATACAGTTGTTGGTTAAGATTCCTATATGCTCTACCCCTGCCCCGCACCATATCGTCCTCTACAAAAAAAAAAAAACCAACAAGGTGGATAAACAAGTAGAAATAACGGTGGGCTGTGATACGACCGTATGCATATGTAGGATGGCAAGATCTAACCACATTCAAGAAAGCGAGTTTTGACTATGAGACACTGCTTTGTCAAAAAAAGAGATAAAAGGCCATGACTTGTCAATTCAAAAACCACCACGTCCAGAACTATAAAAAGAACACAATTATACCACCAAAGTACACCTAGAGAACACGTGACCCTAGAACCACCTGTACCTACCCATTACCACCACCAAACCCCCCCACCCCGCAAACATTACCTCCCCGCCACCATAAACGCCAACCAACCTATCAAACCCCCCCTTTTTTCTGATTGCGTGATCTTCAAGTGGTCAAATAATATGGCCAATAGGGCAAATAACAGTTGTTGGTTAGTAAGATTGGGAGATGAAGGAACATACTCCATCAAGATCTTAACCAGCAACCTGCAAATCAATCAAGCCTACACACACCAAAGACTCATGAACTCCTAGCTACAATTTAACTTTATTTCGGCCAGTTAGTCGGTGTGTTATCACGGACCGTCAGGATTGAATTCATGGCGTTGTATCCGATCACATCGTCTCCCGTACAATTCGGGATAATTCATTGGAAGAAACCAAGAGAGTTTCAGAAAATTGCAAGAGTCACGGGTCAACAGCTCACAGGAATGCTAAATGATCTCATGAAAGAGGTAGTCGATTACCCTAAAAGATGTAAGACAAGTTGGTTCCATGGCTTGGAATGCGCAATGTTGAGTCTGGTGGTCCTTCTATATCAGAGGACGGACAACTGAAGGAGATCTCTCACACACAAGACTTCCAAACCATTAGTACTTTAGAAGAAACCAAATCATAAAATAACGTCAAATACTAAACCAAACCCGAAATCATCCGGAAAACAACTCAGTAATGAAATGGTTACTCTATCTTCTGAGAGCTGTTATTAAAATTCTTATTCTTACCATAAACCAAACACTTGTCTTCTTTTTAATTCTATCCAATAAACAACTAAATTTGATGCAGCTTTCTCCTAAATTTCCTATGGTTACTGTCTACTAGATGGCTATTCTATCTCCTAAGTCAGACTACTAACCTACTCTATTCTACTAACTGTCTAAAGCTTTTCTGCTACTATCTAAGTTTCTCTGTCTGTTTCATACTCTTCACCTCCTGCTGTTCATATCTCTACTAACAAACTAACTACTACTAAACTTTTAAACACTTACACCAATACTCTCACTAAACTAACCCTCAAAAACAACACTCAATCCGAAAACGTAAGGCCCGCAACACAATTGTATTAGACGATGGGACTCTACTCCGACCCACACCAGCACACTCACAAAACCAAATCCCAAAATCCTACCAAAAAACAATCCAACTCCACACATACCAACAATCCAAAAACTCCAAACGAATCCAACCATCCTAATCACTCACAAACTTACTTCCACACAATTGAGCTCCATTCCCACTCCAAAAAAACTCATTTACTTATTACGACTCCTACCCATCTCATCAATCCAAACACCTCCAACGCAACATAAGCTAACTACTCCACATAACTCCCAACGTAACGTTGGACATTTTTGCTTGGAAGCCCTCTGCCGGGATGAATGAACTTATCTTAAGTTTTGAGGTATTTGGTTTTAGAGCATATAATATTGCGTGAGGACACGACAATCACTTAGTTTGGGGAATTTTGATATGTGAGAAATCACATATCCTTTTTATACCAAAAATGGCCCTAAAATGAACAAATTGTGCAAATTATGCTTGTATATTGCTTGTTTTGTCATTTGTGATGTGTAGGTACGGATATTGCAAAAATCACAAGAAAACGGTCAAAACCGGACAAACACGAACACGGGAACGGATAGAGTGTACAAGAGCCGGGAGTTTCTAGCAAAGGTCAACAAAGTCAACCTTAGTCAACCCTTGGTCAACCCACAAAAAGACAAAACCCTCAAAATACCAAATGAGCCCTTAATGTTAAAACAATTTCACCATAAGTCCCTAAACTCATAACACCGTTAGTCCCTAAAAGCCTTAGGACTAACGGTCGTTAACTCTTAAAATCTATAAACCTTTCACCCTTTTAACCTAAGCCCAAAACAGATTACACCGGCCCAATTTCTTTATAATTACCCGAGCCCAGGTCAAAACCAACTTTTTACTCCGGGTCAAACTCACAAAACGTATAAATGAAAAAAAATGGCGCCAAATCATGTTACTATTCACGTTTCTTCCCCAATTTACCCAGCTCGAAATTAACCTCAATTAAAAGGGATTTAACTCAATCCAACGTGGCCACAAGAGATTCTAATACTAAGCTTCAAGCTGGCATGATAAGACGTCACTCAAAGCCTTTGATTGGTCAAGCTCTGACAAGGGAATCACACGTGGACTCCTAAAGAAACACGCAAATTGAAGGAATTTGCACTGAAATCAAGCCAAAAGAAGTACAGGAGTAGCCAATTATTGGATTGCCAGCGTGGCAATCCGTGTGCCTCAATCTTATCCAACGGCTTAAATTGAGAATCCAATGATTAGAAGTCAATGAAAGGCTAAGATCAAACCAAGGGGAGCGTGTTCACAAGACCTAGAAGCATCCATCTCTGCCTATAAATATAGAGCTCTCCTCATTTACAGAGAAAAGTTAGTTAGTTTTTAGTAGCTTTTAATATAGTTTTTAAAATTGTAATTTTCATTTCAAGTAATTTTTAGCTTACTTTCAGTCAATATAATTTCCTTTTTCATCTTGTACTCAGTTACTGTTTTAATGAAAGATTAAGTTTTCTTATTAAGCAATTGTTCTTTTCATAAGTTTACTTTTAAGCAAATTATGATTAAATAAGCTCTTACTGTTTCAAAAGCTCAAATTCACTCATAAGTTACTAAAAGCTCTCTCAAATACTTGGAAACTCAATGGAATTGGATAGCTGCTAAGAGTTTTCAAGTAGGTATTAGTGCTTGAGGGTCAAGCATTAGGATTAGACTAGGTATTTGGAATTAAGCTTAAGCTATAAGCTTAAGGTTTTTGTATAAGCTCTATTAAGAGCACTCACCTCTGTTTAGCTGAGGTGTGAGGTACACTTCTCTTTATATTTTTAAATTCACCTTATTTTCAATTCATATTCTAGCTTAATTCTGCATAATTGCTTATTCTGCTTATTTGCTTGCTTATTTCTGTTAGTATAGCTTACTTATGCTTATTGTAGTTGTTAAATGCTCATTGTGCTTAATCATTAGTTTAAAATCTTAGTTTCTTATATTCTGTCATAAAATTGCAAAAAAAAACAAAAAATATTAGCATAGACTGTTAGCTTATAGATTCTGCTTAATTAGTAGCTTAAATCTGTTAAGTAGTTATGTTATAAGCTTGTTGTTATCTGGTCTTAAGATGTTAAGCCTTATTTATCAGTTTCTCAAGCTTAATATGGTGATAAAA
>BQNB010005092.1:0-103936 GCA_026074375.1 Tanacetum coccineum | reverse complement strand
CTGTACCCCCAACCCGTTCCCGCCAAACCCAAACCGCCCCTTTCCCATGGTTTTCTAGCTACAAACCACCTCCCAAGTACCTCTACAGCTCACCCCTCACCTTTCCCCACTCAACCCCAACCCTACAAACCCTTTCCAGTTCAACAAACACACAACCCGATCCCCTTTAATGGTGAGATGAAGAGAAGACAAAGAGAAGGGCTAGGATTGCTTGGGGAGTGTTGTACTCTCACAGCTAGCTCATCCCAAGACCAAGAGAAGGCTTTGAGCCTCTATAAAAGAAAAAGAAACCAAGCCGAAACACCAATCCCTGTTTTTACTTTTATAGCTTAAAATTTAGTTAAGTTTGCTTCAAAAATTATTGTACTCAGTTGTTTTAAAAGTTTTATGTGTAATTTCTGCAAGTTTTTATAAAAGTTAAGAATTTTCTTGTGTTATTCCAATTGTCGAAATTTGAGGTCTCACCTAGACTTATTAAACCTGTTTGCTTGATATAACAATGTATTAATATCATTAAACATAACTGATAAACCCTTTCTTGGCCTTAATTTACCATAAAATCAGCTAAAATACTTTTTTATATAAAATAAGGGGGTGTTTGGTTTAGTCCCAAAATGGGTCAAAAGGGAAGAGGCATGGGTCAAGTGCACTCAGCCACTTTTGGCTGAGTGTGTAGGCTTCATTAAGCCATTAAAATTACCATTTTTAGTTTAGAAATAAGTTTTTAGGTTTCCTTTGATATTCTGTCAAATTTTCAAAAAGCCAAAATTGAGCTTAAAGGCTCAAGCTGCTTAAGCAGCTTAAGCACCTATTTGTGTGCTTTTTGTTGTTGTTTATAGCCAAAGAAGCACCCACTTGCTCTGTCCTTATTAAACTGACCAAGTAAGTCAAGTGCATGTATGCACTTTTCTTTTCTTGAAAACCCTCAACTTTAAACCCCTTTATCAGCAGTTTTTAATCCTCCAAAATGGCTCAAATTTTGAATATAAGCTCATTTGCCTCCCCTCTTTATCTGTTTGTGCTTTGTTGTGGCTAAAAAGTTCAATTGTGCTTATTTGCATAAGCCCAAAAAGCTCCCTTGTTCACTGTGCATCTCCCCTGGTGCTGAGCACCATTTTAAGCCCCATTTTTCTAGCTTATTCTAAACATAACCATAGGATCTTATTGTTTCTTATTATAGCTTATAGGTATCACTTCTAGGTTTAGCAGCTTATTTGCCTTAGTTAGCTTATTTAAATAGCTTAATAGTAGCTTAAAAGTAGCCTATTTCTGTTTCTTTTTAAAACTGTTTAGATAGCTTATTAATTTCCAGCTTATTTTAGGGCTTATTTAGGTTGCATTAGCTTATTTAGGAGCTCCCTTAGCTTAAATATCCATTTCCCTTAGTTTCTAGCTTATTTGTCAGCTTATATCCCAAAAACAAAGAAAAATAAGCAAATAAGCTCATTAAGTCTGCTGTCATAAACAGCTTAATTTTCTGGCTTATTTAGTTAATTTCAGCACTTAGTGCTTTTAGGAAAAATGTTCCCCTTAAGCCCCTTAATAAGTTTGCTTTTATAAGTTTTCAAAAATAAGCTACTTGGACCCACCTTGCAGTCGGGGTCCACTTCAGGGACCATTTGTGTAATTTTGTTTTTTAGTTAAACATGGTAGTCCCTGTGGTTAGTTAGCCTGTTACCCTGTTAGTCCTTGAGTCCTTTCACTGTTAGTCCTTTTAGTTAACCACAGTTAGTTTATTTAATTTAATTAATATAAATTAGGTTAAAATTTAATTAGTTTAATTACTTTTTATAAAAACAGTAAAATTTGGGCATTTTTATATTTTTAGAATTGTTAACTTTTTCTTTATTTTATTTTATTTTTTCAGAATTTTTATAACTTTTATTTTTTGTCTTTTTCTATTTTCTTAGTTTTAATTAGTTTTTAATCTTTAAAAATTCATAAAAAATCCAAAAATTAATAAAAAAAATATTTTTCTTTTTTATAAAATTTTCTTTTATCATTTAGTGTCTAGGAAAAATATAAAACTTATTATAGGCTTAATTTTTCTTAAATTTCAGTCTTAGACCCGTTTTGTCGAGTACGTTTTACCGTTTCTTTTCGTTTTACATTCAAACGACCTCCGTTTTTGTTCTAGTTTTCTTTATTTTTCAAATTAAGTTAATTAGAATTTAATTTTGATTTTTAATTTAATTTAGCATTTATTTTCTTAATTTTTAGTATTTAGGGTTCCCGATACCTGATTCTGTTCCCCGTATTTTAGTATAAATCTAATTTTAGGATTTCCCTTTAACTAATTTTGTTTCCCGTAGTTTTTAAGATCCCCATTTCCTATACTTGTTTCCCGTAGATTAAATTAGGTTTTATTTAATTAACTTTAGTATTAAATTATATCAGTGTTTCCATCATTCAATTTCTATCAACCAGATAAATTTCAATTGCAGCCTCGTTGGGGATTACGACCCGGGAATATCTCTTCCGGAATCTTTTTATTATTGATTTGATTCTTATATATTTAACCTCTTTGTGTAGCTTTTGACCTTTTCCCTTGGTTAAGGGCATTCGGTTAGAATTTGCATTTGAGTTATTTTATATATATACCGTCAACGAACCAATTTTTGGCGCCGCTGCCGGGGAGGCATTTGCTACGATTTCTATCCAACTTTGATCTAAACTTATCTTATTATTAATATATCATATTAAAAAAAAAACACAAAAATATTTTTCTTTTCTTTTTATTAGTACATATCATATAAAAAATTATTAAAAAAACCAAAAAAAATCAAAAAAAAAAAAATTGTCCATAAAAATTAAAAATCACTAATTGGTAAAATACCAAGTAATATTCTAATTGAGGTTATTATAATAATATTTCGGTTGAAAAGCTGAGTTCCTTTCGAATAACTGATTTAATACTTGCCTTCATGTGTCACTTACGATATAGGATCACTCATTTGATTAACAAAACTTTAAAAGTGGGTTTAAGGAGGGTTGTTACTAGGAAAAATACGAACCGAAAGGAGTAATAAGCTTCGCGCTGTATTCCTACTCCTAGCTCACCTGTGCGTTTTCATTCATGAGGTACCGTGAAGTAAGATGAATATTTGGTTAAGTTGTCTATCTCTTGTCCGTTTAAAATAGACTGTGAATATATTTTAAATCCAAAAAACCAAAAAAATTAGTGTAACTTCTTTTATTTATTTATTTCCATTTTGTGCATGCGCACTCGATCTCAGTCTCGTGAGCCGCGACCTCCTCCACCAGAAGGACCGCCAGTTGTTATCGAACCTCTTCGTATAGAATACCCATTTCAAGGAAGATTCTACCGTAGAGCCAATGGCTGACACTCGAACATATGGCTCAATTGCTCCAAAGCACCACCGAGGGTTAAGGAGGACGCAATCCTTATTTCCTGAAATTGTGGCAAAACAATTTCGAGCTGAAGCATGGGTTAAGCAATCTTGTCCAGAAAACAAAACAGTTCTTCGGTCATGACAAAGAAGACCCGATGCTAATATCCTTACTTCAACAAGTTCACCTACACATTCGAGGGTCCCCAATGTTCCAATTACTACGATTAAGTTATGCTTTTTCCTTTCTCTATCGAGGGAGCAGCCCGAATATGGCTAGAAAAAGACCCCCATCGATCCATTAAAACTTGGGACGATCTTGTATCAAAATAATCAATCAGTTCTTCCCTCCACATCTAAAACGACGATCTTAGCAATGAGATCACCAGATTTAAGACAAAGGTTCGTATGAATCGTTTTATGAGGCTTGGGATCAGGTTTCAATGTCTACTTGGGGCCTTGTCCACACCTGGATTCTCAGAAATTGCATCAACATTGATACATTATATAATGCCTTGAACATTAATGATCAAGATCAATTGAACTCGCAGCAGGTGGGAAATTTTGACAAAAATGCCTGCGAATGTTTAAAAATCATCGAGAGCAAAGGTCCAAAGTTCGTCAAAACGAGCTAAGGCTGTTGTTTGCCAAGTAAAGTACGAAACTCTTCAACCCAAGATGTTTCATCTGATGTTTGCTGAACTAAAGGATATTGTCCGTGCATTGCTCTTAGACAAAAAATAACAAGCTTCTGCTCCAGCTCCAGCTCCTGCACCTGTCAATGCAGTTTGAGTAAGTGTGTGTTACTTGACGGTGGTGCCCATTCTCAACAAAACTGCTTCCAGCCACTCATAAGGCAAACATTTAAGGGACAACATTTCTGAGTATTGTGTCACAAGCCGCGGCAGATAATTACAACCATGTAGATCCAATTCGACCTCAATTGGTTTAAAATCATATTAGACCTCCAGGTGTTTTCCACACGTTCAGAACTCTTCAAGCTAATAATGCTAACAATTATCAATCGGGGGGATAACTTTAACCAAACCGGGAGAGCTATTTCAACCAAACATGAGGTGGGAAATTTTAATCAGTCCAATTCTCAGTCCGAATCTACTTCATAGTACCCCAGAGTTAATCTGTCATCCAGCTTTTCAAGCCCCCGTTCCTCAGACACACAGTGTCACAAAGAAACGTTTTGACAACTACGTCAAGGCTACTGATGCTTCATGAGAAGAACATGCAAATAACTCAAAATCCAGGGTCAGTGACATGAAGCGAAACAAACAAATTGAACAATAAAATGGCAAAATATGACTGGATATGTTGGCTAAGTTTGTGACTGCAAATACAGCTTCTACTTCAGGGTTAGGGACACTCCCTGGTAACACAGTTACTAACCCTAGAGAAGATTAAAGGGGATACTATCACGAAGGGTGTTGCATTTCAAGGACCTCCAATTCTTCGTCTTCAAGAAATGAAGCCAATTACCGAGGTGACAAAGGACCAGTGCACCTTCTTGTTCACATATGTACTGCACCCGTCAACCTCCGGTAGGGTCCTGAACCAATCACACTCCCAGTTCTTGAGCCCATTGTTTGCTCCTGTGGTTGCTCTGTTGTTGCTCCCGTACCAAATACTAATCATACAGTTTCTTCTTCCATATATTCGAGGCGTGATAATGAAAAGAGCCGTAATTAAAGATAATGAACCAAATCAACAAATTATTTCTCTCTCTTTCCTCCGTGGGGTTGTGGGGGGGGGTGGTGGGCTGGAGGGGGTCGTTTTATTTTCAATTTTTTTACTTTTTATTTTTTGTGTGGAGGTTATTGGCCGTGGGTTATGTGTTGGGTGAGTGTGGGCGGTTTCTTGGGGGGGTGGGGGGTGGCGTTTTGGTAGTTGTATCTGTTGGGGTGTGGGGGGGTGGTGTGAGGGGTGGATTGTGGGTTGAGGGGGCTTTTGGGGGTGGGGGGGAGGAGGGGGGGGGGTGGTAGAGGTGTGGATGGGGTTTGGTGGGGAGGGAGGTGCGGGTAGGGTGGGGGTAGGGTTATTTAAGTATGTTGGGGGTGTCTTTAATTGGGTTATTTGGTTTCTTTTTGTTTTCTATTGTTATGATTACGCTGAAAAATATATGTAATGTTAACCCCCTTCCCCCCACCACCCAACCTAATAAATCACTATTCAACTTTCCCCCCCCCCCCCCACCCAATGTTCCCCCCTTTTTTCCACGGTGTGCGTTGTGAGAAGAGATAAATTTGTGTGATTTGATTATTAGCTTGATTACGGGCTCTTTTCATGATTCACGCCTCGTAGGATATGGAGAGAAACTGTAGGTTTAGTATTTGGTAGACTGGGCAAACAACAGGAGCAACACACAGGAGCAACAATGGGCTCAAGAACTTGGAGTTGTGATTGGTTCTGGACCATACCGGTGGTTGGAAGGTGCATTTACTTTGCTGTACAAGAAGGGTTGATTGGTCCTTTGTCACCTCGGGTATTGGCTTCATTTTGAAGTTCGTAGGAATTGGGAGGTCCTTTGATACTGCAACACCAGCCGCCTCGGGTTTAGTGATACCCTATTAGTCTTCTCTGGGTTTAGTAACTGTGTTACCAGGGAGGGTCCATGGACCCTGAACGTAGTAAGCCTTGGTACCTGGGTGGGTATTGGCAGTTAACAAACTTAGCCAACTATTCAGTCAGATTTGCATTTGATTGTTCAATTTGTTTGTTTCGATTTGCCCCTGCTCTGACCTGGTTTTGGAGGTTCTTTTGCATGTTTTCATTGATAGCATCATTATCCTTGACGTGTTGTCAAAACGTACTTTGTGACACTGTGAGTCTGAGGCAGGTGGGCTTGATAAGCTGGTTGCTGATTAACCTGGGGTCTATGAAGTTGATTCTGACTGAAATTGGACTGATTAAAATTTCCACCTCTGTTTTGGTTGAAATTGCTCTCCCGGTTTTGGTTAAAGTTATTCCCCCGATTGAAATTGTTAGCATTATTAGCTTGAGAGTTCTGAACGGGTGGAAAACCTGGATGTTAATATGATTTGAAAACCATTTTGAGGTCGGAAATTGGAGGACTTACTTGGTGGTTTTTTTAAATAGCTGCAAGCGGCTTTTGACACATACTACAGAAATGTAGTCGCCGATAAATGTAGATTGAGTGGTGGCGTTTTGGTGGAATGGCCACCACCGCAACGTAACACACTTAGCTCAACTGCCTTTGACAGTGGTGCAGGAGCTGGAGCATGCGTGCAGAAGCTTGGTTTTTTTTTGTCTAAGAGCAATTCGGACAATATCCTTTAGTTCAGAAACATCAGATGAAAACAGCCTTGGTGGAACGAGTTTCGTACTTTACTTGGCAACAACCTGCAATTAGCTCGTGTTGTACGAACTTTGGACTTGCTCTCGATGATTTTTAAACATTCGAGAGGCATTTTGTCAAAAGTTTCCATCCTGTGCGGAGTTCAATGAATCTTGATATTAATGTCAAGGCATTATAGAATGTATCAAGGTGATGCAAATTCTGAGAATCCAATGGTCGTGGGACATGCCCTTGAGAGATCATTGAAACGATCCAAGCCTCATAAAGCGAATTCATCGAACCTTTGCTGAAATGGTGATCTCATTGCGAAGATTCGTTCCGTTTTAGAGGTAGGGAAGAACTGATTGATGAATTTGGATTCTAAGATCGTCCCAAGTTTGAATGGATCGAGGGGTTCTTTTTCTGCATTCTTCGGGCTGCTCCCTCTGATAGAGAATGGAAAAAGCATAAGTTAATCGTAGTATTTGGAACATTGGGGAACCCTCTTTGTGGTGGTGTGCTTTGTTGTAGTACGATATGTGCATGCGGGTCTTCTTTGTCATGACCGCACAGGAAGAACTCGTTTGTTATGGACAAGATTGATTAACACCTATGATTGCAGCTCGACATTGTTTGCCACAATTTCAGGAATAAGGATTGGTCCTCGTAATACCTCGTGGGTGTTGGTGCATTGAGAAATGGTTCGAGTGGTCTGCCATTGGCTCTTCGGTAGGATCTCCTGAAATGGGTATTCTATAAGAAGAGGTATCGATACACAACTGGCGTTCTTCTGGTGGAGAGGTCGTGCTCACTGACTGAGATCGATGTGTGCGCATGCACAAATGGAAATAAGTGAATAAATGAAGTTCACTTATTTTTTTGGTTTTTTGGATTTAAAAATATATTCACAGTCTTTGTAAACGGCCAAGAGATAGACAACTAAAGGCCTAATAATCTATCTTACTTCAGGTAGATCTCAGAATGAAAAACGCACAGCGTGAGCGGTAGAGTTGGAATAGGCGAAGCTTATTTCTCTCCTTTTCGGGTCGTAGTGTCCTAGGAACAACCCTCCTTAATATACCAATTTAGTAGTTTGTTAATCAGATGAGGTGGGAGCCGTATATCGTAAGTGACACAGATGGCAAGTTTTAATCTTTAGTTCGTTTGGGAATCAGCAGTTCACGAACTTATTATGTAATACCTTCAGTTGAGAATATTATTTGGTTTTTACCAATTAGTGATTTTTATATTTTTATGGACAATTTTTTTTTTTTTTTGATTTTTTTTTGTTTTTTATTATTTTTTATTATGATATGTACTATAAACAAAGAAAAGAAAAATATTTTTGTTGTTTTTTTTTTAATATGATATATTAATTATAAGATAGTTATAGTATCAAAGTTGGACAGAATTCCGTTTTCAGGCAAAATGCCTTCCCCGTCTGGCAGCGGGACTGCAAAAAGTGGTTACGCTCGACAGGTTATATATAAAATAACTCAATGCAATTTCTAACCGAATGCACTTTAACAGGAAAAGGTATAAAGCTACACAAAGTGGTTAAATATATTAAGATTCAAATCATAATTAAATAGATTCCGAAGAGTCTATTCCGGGTCGTAAGGTTACTCCAACGAATTGTTGTCTTGGCAATTGAAATTTACTCCTGTTTGATGAGCAAATTGAATATCGAACACTGATATAATTTAATACTATAGTTAATTATAAAAACCTAATTTAAATCTACGGCTGAAACAAGTATCGGGAAATGGGGATCTTTAAAATCTACGGGAAACAAATTAGTTAAAGGGAAATCCTTAAAATTAGTTTTATACTAAAATACGGGGAGCAGAATCAGGTATCGGGGAACCTAAATACTAAATTTAAGCAAATAAATGCTAAATTAAATTAAAAAATCAAACAATTAAATTTCTAAATTAACTTAATTTGAAAAATAAAGAAAACTAGAACAAAAACGGAGGTCGTTTGAATGTAAAACGAAAAGAAACGGTAAAACGTACTCGACAAAACGGGTCTAAGACTGAAATTTAAGAAAAATTAAGCCTATACTAAATTTTATATTTTTCTAGGACACTAAATGATAAAGAAAATTTTTATAAAAAAGGGAAAAAAATATTTTTTTTATTAATTTTTGATTTTTTATGGAATTTTTTAAAGATTAAAACTAATTAAAACTAAGAAGAAAATGAAAAAAGACAAAAAAATAAAAGTTATTAAAAATTCTGACAAAAATAACAATAAATAAAGAAAAAGTTAACAATTCTAAAAATATAAAATGCCTAAATTTTACTGTTTTTAATAAAATGTAATTAAACTAATTAAATTTTACCTAATTATCATAATTAAATTAAATAAACTAACTGTGGTTAACTATAAGGACTAACAGTGAAAAGGACTCAAGGACTAACAGGGTAACAGGCTAACTAACCACAGGGACTAACCATGTTAACTAGAAAAGACAAAATTACACAAATGGTCCCTGAAGTGGACCCCGACTGCAAGGTGGGTCCAAGTAGCTTATTTTTGAAAACTTATAAAAGCAAACTTATTAAGGGGCTTAAGGGGAACATTTTTCCTAAAAGCACTAAGTGCTGAAATTAACTAAATAAGCCAGAAAATTAAGCTGTTTATGACAGCAGACTTAATGAGCTTATTGCTTTTATTTTTCTTTGTTTTTGGGGATATTAAGTAACAAATAAGCTAGAACCCACTAAGGGAAATGGATATTTAATCTAAGGGTAGCTCTAAATAAGCTAATGCAACCTAATTAAGCCATATTTTAAGCCTGGTAACTTAACCTTAAGCTAGCTTAAACAAGTTTTGTAAAAAGAAAACAGAAATAGGCATACTTTTTAGTACTATTAAGCTTATTTAATTAAGAGTGTATATTACTAAGGGTCAAAAGAAGTCGCTGCGATGTACCTTGTAATGATACGCTTAATTAAATTATATATTTTATCATCTATGTAAAAGTATGTATTATAGATAAGAAAACTCTGTGAAGTTCCTATGAGTGTTGTTTATGAATAGAAGCTAGTGTCGAAGAAAAATGGGGCTGGAAGAAATTGGTGCTCTGCACAGGGAGATGCACGAAGTGAACAAGGGAGCTTTTTGGACTTATGCTATTACATTCAGCTCAGCAAGTGAACCTGTTTAGCCACAACAGAGAGTCACAAACAGTGTAAAGAGGGAGGGCTTATATGAGCTAGTAGTTTGTCTCAGTAGTTGAGCCATTTGGGAGGATTAAAAACTGCTGATATAAAGGGGTATTAAAGTTGAGGGTTTCAAGAAAGATAAAGTTGCATACATGCACTGACTTACATGTTCTGTGTAATATGGATCAGAGCGAAGTGAGTGTGCTTTCTTTGGCTAATAAACAACACAAAAGCACACACATAGGTGCTTAAGTATGGCTTAAGCAGCTATGGCTTTTAAGCTCAAATTTTGAGGCTTTTTTTGAAAATTTGTAAAGTGCCTAGAATAATTAAACCTAAAAAAACTAGTATTTCAAACTCAATAATGGTGAATATAGTGGCTATGGATTTAACTCATGTCACACACTCAGTCTAAGTTGGCTGGAGGGTTGATATGAGAGATATATGAGATGATAGATAAACTGACCCATTTTAACACTAACCAAAACCCCTTTAATTCTTTTATATAAAAAACGTTTTTTTTAATAGAGGTTTGGTGAAATAAGGCAGAGATAAGGGATTAAGTGGATTTATATAACTTTTAACATATGTTTAATCAATTCAAACAGAATTAAGCTACTTAAATGATGCTTGAAATTTTGACAATTGGAATATCACAAAAAAAATTCTTAACTTTTATAAAAACTTGCAGAAGAAGAAATTTACACATAAAATCTTTCTAAAACAACTGAGTACAATAATTCTTAAAAGAAATACTTAAATTAAAATTAAACTAAAAAACAGGGTAAATAGTCGTGTGTTATGCTTTCGGCTTGTTCTTTGTTCTTTTTTTAAATAGAGGTCTCTTTTGCCTTCTCTATTGTGTTAGCTGTGAGAGTACAAACTCTCAAAGCATCCTAGCCCTTCTCTTTGTTCTTGTCTTCATCTCAACCATTGATGGGGTTTTACGGGGTTGAGTGTTTTGAACTGGAAAGGGTTATAAGGGGAAGGTGATGGGAAAGGGTGTAGTGTAGGTAAGCTATGGAGGTGCAATAGGGTAGTGGTCTTCTTCTTATTGTTGCAAAAACCGTGGGAAAGGGTAGTAAGGGTTTTGGCGGGTACGGTTTGGTGGTTGCAGGATTTTAAAAGAGAAGGTTGAAAAAGATGCAACTTTGGTCCCCCATGTTTCTTCCTCTTTTCATTATTTTAAAACTCGAATTTTAGTTATAAATAACTTTGGAGTTGTAACAAATGGTCCCTGCCGTTCTATAAACAGAGAGATACAAAGAAGGTTTGGAATTGGCACTTTTGCGTCTTGCGAGTTTTTATACAAAAGGGAAAAAAAAAATAGTTTATGATATTTGCAAAACTGCCCCTTGTGTTTAAAAAGGGGATAAGAATAGCCATTTGGCAGTTTTGAGTTTTGGTCCTGGGAAGTCTTTTACCATTTTTTCTTCTTTATAAACAGGTTTTATAAACTTGGCAATTTTGGCCCCTTTTCTTTATATTTTTCATTTTAATTATACCAAAGTTTAAATTTACATCTTTTGGTCCTGTTATGTTTATTAAAAATAAAAAAGGATTTTTGGGTCTTTTGTTGGGCTTGGGTTTGTGTTGGGCCCATTGGGCTTGTTAGTTGGCCCCAATTGAGTGTAGAGTTTGGTTATTGGGCTTTGTCAAGCCAATAAGGTTATGGTATGGGGGTCTTTGTAGTGTTTAATGCTGTGATTGGCTGTAACTGGGATAGGTTTGGGTCTGCAAAGTCAGCTCAGTCTGTGTCAATGTGACAAAAAATGGGACGGTTTTTTGTTGTATGAGTTGAGGGCCCATTTGTTTCACAGTCTTCATAAATATACTATTGGGCTTTCCCGGCCAATAAGATGGGTTAGATTGCATTCAATAGTATTCTTCAGTCCGGCTATGGTGTTGATGCTGATTTTCAGTATTGACTCTGACTTTTGTCAATTTTGAGACTTTGGCCTTGTGGGAATTTTGCACAGTCTGTTCCTTTCCTTTGCTCGTTTTGTATTTTGGCTTGATTTTCTGTGCTTTTTGATGATATCACTTCCTTGCACAATAAAATGCAAAACAACTCTATTGGCAGTTTTTTTGTTTTGGTCAATTAGTCGTTTTTAGAGGTAAAAGATATGTGTAATTAAGCACTTATCAGGGCTATGAGATAGCTTTAGAGTCACTAGAAGCTAGAATTATTGGATATGAAAAAATTAATTAGCTTGGGGTGAGAGATATGAGTTTCAAAACTATGATCTTAAGTGTAGTGAAATAAAAATTAACAACTTAAATCTGGAATTAGAAAAGGTTGTTAAGGAAAGAGATGAATTGAAACTCAAGATTGAAAAATAGGAAGGGTCATCAAAGAATCTCACTATGATACTCAATAGTCAGATGAGTACTCATGATAAAAATAGATTAGGGTTGGCTCACAAATTGATGGATTTGAGTAATAAAATCCTAAAACTGATAGTGAAATTAGTTTGACTGTTTTTGAGGTAAGGTCTAGTGATGAAGAGAGCACACTTGCAAATAATAGGTTTACTAAAGCAAATGAGTATCATGTCGTTCCCCCTCCAATTACAGGGAACCCACTAACCCCAAGAGCTGATATATCATTTGCAGGACTAGATGAGTATGCTTTTAGAAATAAAATCATAGAGTCTAAGACAACTGAAACTAACAAGACTGTAGGTAAGATAAATGAAGCAACTATAGTAAAACCTAAGTCTGTCAACGAAACAGTTATGTCTAAGTCAAAGATTAATAGGAATGAAGTTTCATGAGGATGTGTCTCAGATGACGTGGTGTGTGTGTGTTGTCAAAAATGTTAGTTTTGCTTAAGCCTATTGTGACTCAAGCTGTTAGGAGTCAAGCTTGATAATAGTGGTCAATCTTCACAAAAAAAATTCAATAAGGGATTGGTTTTTTTTAAGAAAGTACATAAAATAAAAGCTTGTTTTGTTGCTAAAGCTTGACCCATTTGGTAAAGACTGGGATTCTCTAAGAGTCTGAACTTGAGGGTTAGAATGTGGTCATTACTGGGGAGAAGGTAGTCAAACCAGTTTAGGATTATGGTAAAAAGGGAAATCACCAAAAAATTTCAAAAAATTGAAATACCCTCATGCAAAAAAAGGACCTTGAAACTCATTAGCGTACTAACCAGAGTAGGTTTTAGTTTTTATATGATAGATCAAATGTTAGTACTGATTACGGCCTGGTTATACTGTTAGGCCTGTTAGTCACTGCTAGGCATTGGCCTCAAAAATAGATCATATTCTAATATGTTATTTTGAACAAGATCACCCAAGATTGGACACAATGTAAGACAAAAGCACTCAATCTCACCAATCAGAGACAAGGTACACTTTATTCACCCAACTAGTTTTCTTGACCATATGTGTTAATAACTGATAGTGAAAACTTTGGGGTAATAACCTGACTACTGTTGGGACAAGGGCAGTTAGTAGTTTGATAGTTTCGTATGGGTATGTGGAGAATGTCCTTAAGTTGGATAAATGGGGTATGGAGGCCACATAGATGAATTACCAGGATCATGTGTACAAATATTATGGCTCTTACATGCTCAAGAAGTTTTGAGTAGTAGACCCAAATTGGATTTCACCATGGTCAGTATCTAAACTTAGATCCCTAAGAGATTAAAGAATGCTATTACCTTTTGTCGTAGCAATCCTTGTGATCAGTGTTTACTGGATAATGCGTGGTGGATATTGGGTGCTCTAGCCATATGAATTGGCAACAAATGCTGCTTTCTTTCAGACTGATGAGATTTCAATGAAGGTCTCTTTGCAGGCTTTTGGAAGTTTCAATAAGGTTCTTCAGCACATCAAGCTCTTATGATAAGTTACATTCAAGAAAACGACAGCATCACAGCACAACTTAAAATAACCCTATTTAAAGATTCTAACAAATTCTATGCAAATAATACTATATTAATTTTTAACAAATCACAAAGGGATCATCTGAAATGTTTTGTTTGATGTTTTCTCTCTCAAGGATGAATCTAGACTATATCACAAGCTTAAGGAGAAAGTGGGTTGAAGCATGCCTTAAGAGGAATTGCTCAGTTATGTTACAAGCAGGTTTGGATACTTGTGGATTTGCCCCATTTTTGGAAAGAAGGCAATTGGCAATAAGTGGGTGATATGTGTGAAAACACATATCCTTTTTACATCAAAAATGACCCTTAAAAGACCAAATTGTGCATAAAATGCTTGTATATTGCTTGTTTTGTCTTTCTTATTGTGTAGGTACGGATAAAGCAAAAATCACAAGAAAACGGTCAAAACCGGACAAACACGGACACGGGAAAAGAAGAGCACAAAAAGAGCCGGAAGTTTTCTACAAAAAATGGTCTAAATGGTCAAAACAAGTGGTCACACCTCAGTTAACCCTTGGGCAAGATAGTCAAACACAAAAGAAAAAAAATAACAAAATACAAAAGTTACAAATCAGATCCTCAATTATTACCAAACTACTATAAATGGCCCCTTAGATAAAATGGTGTTCTTTTTATACAAACAAAACCCCAAGCCAAAGTTCAACAAATATAAGCCCGGTCAATGAGCCCTATTCCTTTGGTCCAAAAATCTACATCAAACGTTTATATCGGGCGGTAAAAATAAGCGGGTAAAGAAGGTTTGACTGTTAACCGTCTTCCTCATTTTACCATATGCACAAAACAAAGGGCAAAACATGGTAATTAGCTAGCGGATGGATAATTTTAAGGGTTAGGAAAAAACACTGTTGCAGGGTTAAACATCACTTAAGCTTTCTCATTGGCCATAACCCACAAGGAGTGCCACGGTGGACATGAAAGAAGCACAAGGGAATGAATAATTACACTACATCTACACACATAAGAAGCACAACTTGTCACATCACGGATTGCCACACTAGCAATCCGTGTGAGCTCAAAAGTGATCTAACGGCCAAGGATTGTTCTCCAATGATTGAAAGGATTCAAGGGATAGGATGAAATGGAGCGTTCTACTCTTACTCCAGGCCTAAAGCTTCAGCATAAAGGCTATTAAATAGTCTCTTTCAAACACACACAATCTATCTTTTTTTTTCGTTTTAAAAGTAGTTAGTAAAATAGCTTATGTAATTTTCAGTTTTAAATATAATTTTTCTCTTAAAACTTTTGTAATTTTCAATTTCCAAAGTATTGTAATCCGTTTTAAGTTTTAATAAAATTCTCTTTTTAAGTTTTCATAAGCTGTTTTTCATTATTAAGCTCTCATATTCTCAAATGCTTGTGCTACTGTTCCAAAAGCTACTAATAAGCTCTTTATATGTTCTTTGAGTCTCTAAGCTCAAATGTGCTTAATTTAAGCAGCTAATCTTCTTAAAATCTAAAACCAAGTTTAAATAACCTTACTATTTGGATTTTGGATCTTAAAGGAAGATGAGCTTAAAATAGAAGAGCTCATATGGACTTTTACTGGCTTATTTACAATAAGCCAGAGCTAGTAGACAAGCTCTTTGAGCAATTTATGCCTTTGTTTAGCTAAAGTTTATGTAAGTTTCTCATTTCCATTTCTGTCTTAGATTACTAGCTTAATAGTTGCTTATTTCTGCTTATTATTAGTTTAACTGTGCTTATCTATATGTTTTTATGCTTGATAAGTAGCCAACCTTAGTCTATTTACCATCAAAATCAAATACCTTACATCCCTCTTTTCATTATCTGTTTTTGATTTTTATAGAATAGATATTTGATTTTTCATATTTGCTCTTTAAATCTATCATAAGCTCAAAAATTCATATCATAGTTATAATCTCTTTAATTATGGCTTATCTAGTTGTTAGTTTAAGCTTATAAGGTCTGTCATAAGTTGTTTGTTACCTGGTATTCAAGTTTAGATAGCTAGATTTCAAATTCATAAGCTAAAATGAAAACTGTCTTAGTTAAAGGGGTGTTTGGCAAAACAATATTAAATTTAAGTTACTACTGTTTATGATATAGTTAATTCTGGTTATTTTAAACTTAAGTTTAGATTGCATTTTTAGATTAATTGGATAAGTTTCTTGGTAGTTTAAAGGTTGTTATCAAGTTTTCATAGGAATAGTTGCTTAAATTTTAAATCTGTGGTCTTTAAGTCAGTTTTCATAAGTTTTATAGCTTAATCCTTTACTAGCTTTTGTCTTTGCTTGCGTTGCTCTTAGTTAAGTGATTTAAGTGTGTTTAAATAGTTTTCATAGGTCTGCATTTGTGGATTTCAAGTTTGGGTAAATTTGAGTAATTTGCACAATTTTGTTCAAAAAGCAAAAAGTACCTCTTTCAATAAAAGATTTAAGTGGTTTAATGTTGTTTTTAGTTGTTGATTTTTGGATTGCAAGTAGTTTTCACATCATAGATCATCTTTTAGTTTATTTTTAGAAATAAGTTCATTAGCTTATCTGTTTTTAGCTCTAAAAATTAGCATTCTTCATTTTTCCTTGTGGTTCCTACTGGTTGCATACCTTGCGTTCCTATGGTTTCATACATAGGGTGCTCGCTAGTGTAATTTTTGCACTAGCTTATTAACTTTGTTCTTTTTAATCCATTATAGGGTGAGAGATTCTTATATTAGGATCTGAATAATTTGGTTTTTGAGGTTGTCTTAGATGTAGTTTATACCTTTTAGATAAAAGTTTTTAATAATTAGCTTATTTGTTTAGTTAAAATTAGCTGTCCTATTAGCTTTAAAAAATCACAAAACAAACCAAAAAACTGTAGTAAGTTAAAGATTTAGTTTCCTAATTTTCGAAATTTTAGCTTATAGGGTTTGTTTTTTATGATTAATTTCATAGCTTTAATAGTAGTTTGTTCTGATTTTACAAGGGGCTTAGTTCGGTAATAGTCTTATTGTAGTGTTTTGTTTAATTGAGTTTTTGAGCGGTAAAGTATGTTCATGTAGTTAGCTGTTTTGATTCAATAGATTTAGAAGTTTTTAATAGTGTTGTATGTTTAGGTAGTTATTTAAGTTAGTTTTTGGCATCTTAAGTTTGAAGAGAAACAGCTTTGGGTTTGAATTTAGCTGACTTAATGAAGGTTCTGGTGTGCTTATTACGAATCAAAATAGCTTTTTTGGCTCTAAAAGAATTGTTTCCGAAAGTCAGACAATTTAATTAGAGCTTCTTAAGAGCTTATTCTTTGACTTTCAGCATTATAATTGCTATATTAATGTGTTCAAAAACGTGTCCTTTTACAAGCGTGTGACTTTTAGTTTTTGAAAAGATTAATATATATCATATATATTTATGATATATATATATAATATTATATATATTATTTATATATATAAAAGGAAGTGTATGCCCTAGACTTTGAACACCGGACCTCTAACACTAACGCCAACGCTTTAACCAGTTTTGCTTCAATAGCTCATCCAACCATATCTCCCCATCTTTATGATTGTATACTCATTTTTTCCATTTTTAACGCTTATTAATCTGTATTTCAAGCTTTTTCGTGGCCCTTATTTGATTAAGTTTGATTCTATAAGCTTATTTTTCCTAGAGTTTTGAAGTAGTTATAGCTTTTCGTTTGGTAATTTTTCTAGAATTTGTATACGTTGTTGTGTATTTTTCAAACATTTATTTTCATTAAAACTTTAGAAAAAATCATAAAAAAACTTAAAAATAATCCAAAACATATAAAATCTTTTTTAGAAAATTTTTCTTTTATCATAAAGTTCATAGGAAAATTAGTTTTGCTTTCATAGGGTCTAATTTGCAAAAATTCGATTTTTAAAGAACGGGATTTGTCCCCGTTTTCATTTTTCGTGTTTTAACGCTCATTTTAACTCCGTTTTTCTTCTAGTTTTCTTTAAACTTACTTTTTAGTCAAATAGAGTC
This sequence comes from Tanacetum coccineum, assembly GCA_026074375.1. NCBI lineage: Eukaryota > Viridiplantae > Streptophyta > Magnoliopsida > Asterales > Asteraceae > Tanacetum > Tanacetum coccineum. The sequence goes on along the minus strand of BQNB010005092.1, from coordinate 86,252 downwards.
TATTTAAAAATAAAAATTTAAGTTAGGTCTATTTTTAGGAATTTAGGGTTTTGACCTTCGTTTAGGTGACCCGTTTGCGTTTTTAGTTAAATTTTGATTTCTCGTTATTTGTCTTCATACTTAATTGTTAGAATTTGTTATTTTTAATTTTAAAAAAAGTAGATAATCAAATCAAACTTTGTTTCCAATTCAAATCATTATTCGAGCATGTCAATAGTGGAAATTAACTATTATAAGTATGTGGGATCCTTACAATTACAAACAAATAACGAACCCCAGCGGAATCTTTACTTCCGGTTAATATAAGTTAATTATATTATATTATATATATTTTGAAGAATTTCCTTTTCACCTTTGTCCTCAAGGGTAAATTGGTAATTTTCCATCATATTATATTGTATTTTACGTGTATAAAATTGACGAATCAGTGGGTTTTCAGAAACAAAAGAGATGAGAGAAGCATTGTTGTCAAGAATAAAGCCAGGCTTGTTGCTCTAAGGGACATAGACCATGAAGAAAGATTGATATGATGAGGTTTTTGCACCTGTTGCTAGAATAGAGGCAATCAGGCTATTCTTAGCCTTTGCATCATATAAGTGATTTCTTGTCTATCAGATGGATGTTGAAAGTGCTTTTCTCTATGGCACAATTGAAGAAGATGTTCACCAACCTCCAGGCTTTGTTGATCCTGCTCATCCAAATAAAGTCTATAAGGTTGTTAAAGCTCTTTATGGTCTACATTAAGCTCTAGAGCTGTGTATGATGAGACACTCTCTTCTTCTCATGCTGGAGAAATGGATTTTAGAAGTTAGGATACCAATAGACAAAACCTTGTTTATCAAGAAGAATAAGAGTGACATTATGTCGGTCAAGTTATGTAGATTACTATCATATTTGGACTATACTTAAGAAGTCCTATGGTTTTGTACTGAATTTGGAAGAAGTTATGCATTAAAAAATCAAGATGAAGTTTCCATGGGAGAGCTTACATCTTTTTGGCGATCCAGCGTGAAGCAATATCCTAATGAATCTTCATTTAGTCATGACAAGTTATGTAGTCTTGACTATTCTCAAGAAGTTTGATTTTGCTCAATTAAAACTGCTTTACTCCAATTGAGTCAAAAAAAACCTTGGTTATAGATAAAGATGGTGTAGAGCGTAGATGTGCGTGATAGAATACCGATCATGATTGGTTACCTCTGATGTATGTTGTATACTGCATAAAGGCCAGACATCATATGTTTAATGTTTTGTGCCGAAACTTCACTAATGTGCAAGGTATTCATTCATCCAAAAGCTTCTCATTAAATATGTTGTAAAAAGGATCTTTAATATCTCAAACATGTCAACCCAAAAATGGGGTTATGGTATTCCTTGGGATTCCCTTTTGATACTAGAGCTCTTGCTAAGATAGTGGATTATGCAGGAGCCAGTTTGACAGGAAATCAACAACTGGTGGATGTCAATTTCTTGGGATGAAGACTCATATTCTTGGTATAGTGCAATACAAGAAGCTAGGACAAATTATGCAAATATCTTTACTACTGAGGCAGAATATGTCTTGAGTTGCAGCCAATTGCTTGGGGGTACAATGTACGAAGGACTACCAAATACAAATGAATGGATTATGGCCTTTAACTTCATGAACACAAAATCGCAGATTGACCAATGGAGAGCACCATTATTGTGTTGTCAAGAATCCAGTTTATCACTCACGAAAAACCAAGAACATTGAGATTCGACCATGACTTCATAAAGGGAATGTTTTGGAGAAGAGATTGATAGTAGTTCTCATGATTCACACTGAATCAAATGTTGACTGAACTTCTCACAAAGGATTTGATGTTACCAGGTGTATCTTTTTGGTGGTAAGCATTGGAGATGTTAAATCTGTAGTTACAATTTGAAGGGGAGGTTAAATTGTTTAAAGTTCTGTACATATAGTTTCATTTAACTGCTTGGGTATTAATGCTGGTAGATAGGGGGGGAATTTAGTTAGTTTAAGTTCATGGTTTATTGTTAGCCATTTTTCTTATGTTTGTACTAACTTTTTAGGATAAGCATGGATTTGAGGATGGATAGATACAGTGCTGGCAAATTCTAATCTTATATGGTCTGTAAGTACTAAGAATTAGAGTTAATTCTGGTAGTCTGCAAGTTAATTCTGGTAGACTACTTGTTAATTATGTGGACTTCAAGTTAATTCTAGTAGTACTATAAGCTCATGTGATAGTTTATTGCTTAATTTCTGGTAGAATATATTAGTCGGTGGACTAATTTTAATATGGTAGAATTCAGCATGACACATTGGTGCTGGTGAGGCGAAAATTGAATTTTATCGTATTTTAAATATTACCGTTGGAGATTTTTTACGGCTGAAGCAATCTTCTAACATAAGTTTTTTCTATTTGGATAAATGTACTGCCCACCTTTCTTTAATAAATTATCTTTCTTTACTCTAAAGGAAAATTTTTTAACTACACGGTCAATAAGATACCTTGTTATTCATCGATATAAAATAAATTCCCTCTCTTATACAGTAATTTTGTAATTCTATCGATCAAACCCGGATTTAGAATCTACAATTCTTACGAATTTTTGTTCAATCTACGAGTCACATTATGGCCAACCTATAGAACTTAAAACAAGCATAATTATGTTCGTCTTCTCACTGAAGAAATATCCAAATGGAAAGTGTTGGTTTCACTGATCGGTAGAGTAGATTTCCCTTAAAGGTACATCTCTCAGGTATGCCTTAACTCATAATCCTACTATCTAGGACTTCCCTAGTAAACAGTTCTAGCAAACTTGCCCAGTAAGAACACTTGCTTATAGGATCTCAACAACTTTGAGTAGCATCTATAGACTTTAAGGATTCTATTACTGAAGGGCATCTCTGTTAGAGTAAACTTCAATGGGCAGATGCCGACAGGATATAATTAATTTGCTCTGATGCTGTTCCCCTCATATAACAAATAATATTAAATTAATATGTTGGCTTAGCCTCACATTGGGGTTTTGTGTTACTGAGGGTAATTGACTTTTAGAAATAAGAATTTGTACACCCCCAATGGAAATTTTTACATCCATTTATTTTAAGCGGCTTAAAGCCATATGTCTGGTGGATGGGATCAATTTGGTAGTACTATTGCTACTGCATTAATTTGTCTATCTAGCAATAGGGTTTATAATTTTTCTAAAATGATTTTTGATGGGATGGTTCATAACTTAGAGAGTAATTCAAAAATTTTAATGTCTCCAAGGTTTTTACAAATTATTTTGGATATTACAACTGAAAATAAAGTAAGTATTTAGCCCCAACTTTGACCAAAAAGCTTTTTGCAAACATGAAAAGGGGTTATGCAGGGGTATTTATGACATTGTTGCATGCTTATGTTTGGCATTCAAGGGGCAGCTGTGGATCAAGGTGAAGGCTCAGCACAACCAGCTGAACCCCATCACACACTTGTTGATCCAATATCATCAACATCCCAACCACCTATTCCATCATCATCTATACCATCATCACCTATACCATCACCACCTCATCCATCACTACTCCATTAATCACCACCTCATTCACTACCTCATTCACCACTTCAATCACCACCTCATTTACCACATCAATGACCACCTTATTCACCACCTCATTTTTTACCACCTAGGTCCTATGAAGCACCTCTCCCTGAAGGCAACACATTAGGAAATGCTGAGGACAGTGTGCAACTTAGGGAATTGATGGTGCTTAGTCAAAATTTATTCTTATTCTACCTAGCAGGAAAGTCAAACATTATGACAAAACACTTATTTTATTTTTGGATTTTTTTTAATTTTTGCATAAAATCACAATTTTTTTTTAAATTTTGGTGGTAAAAACGAGATTACGTGAAAACAACGACTGCAGGCATAATCAAATCGATAGATTCCCCCCATACTAGAACTGAACATTGTCCTCAATATTTTAAGAAAGGTCTCTACGTAAATCTGTTAGGAATTTTGTATAACAGACTTAATTCTGTTAGTATTATAGTTAATTCTGCTAGTATAATAGTTAGTACTGGTAGAAGGTTTATCATAGTTAGTACTGGTAGTATTAAATAGTTAATACTGTTTATGTAATAGTTAAGTCTTCTTACGCAGAAATTAGTTAGAGTTAAAGATATGCATGTGATATCTTAGGAAAGGATATGCATTATCTTTATATGCGTTTTGTAAAGCCCATTAGGGTTTCCTTAGTCTATAAAAGGATCCCTAGGCATAGTTAGTAGATATAGTTCTACACAAGATCGTAGAGATCAAATAATAATCATAGTTTGTAATCTCTAAACTAGGCAGATTCAAAGTTTAATATAAGAGTGTTTTGATTGTGTTCTTCTTTACATTGTTGATTAAATTCTGTGTAATCAATAGTGGTTAATCATTGTTACTTTAGATTTATCTAAGGCAACAAACCCTTTACAAGCTAAAGGTTAAGATCCATTAAGCAAAGGGATCCTACAAGTGGTATTAGAGGATCAGGGGAGGAAGACTGGGAAGATGACTGGGATGCTTCTAGAGCCAAGCTAGAAGCAAATGCAGAGTTGACAAAAGATGTGTTGGGAAAGGATTTGCCTGAAGAAGATTTTGCAAAAGGAATGGCAGAAATGGTGAATCAAAGAAAGAAACACTTTGCAGAGGAAAGAGCTAAGGCAAAGAGAAACAAACCCATGACTCAGTCACAGTTAAGAATCTATATGTCAAACTATCTTAAGAATCAAGGAACTTGGAAGCTTTCTCAGTTAAAGAAGTTGAAGTTTGAAGAAATTAAAGAAGAGTTTGATAAGTTAGTTCAGCAGATTGACACTTTTGTTCCTATAAATCTTGAAGCTACAAAGGCAAAATTGAAAAGATATGGAGAAGAGCTTCAGACAAAGACTTCAAAGAAACAAAGGTTTGATGATAAAGATGTTCCAGCTATAGGAGAAAAAGTTGCTGAAGTAAAGGAAGAAGAGCCAGTAAAAAGAACAGGAAAAAGAAAGAAGCAAAAGGCTAGAAAAGGTATAAATGTTGACAAGAGTGCACAAGAAGATTCAGAAACTGATAAAGAGGAATCAGTAGAAGCTATGAATCCTACTCCTTTGACTACAAAATCTGATAGTGTGGTAAATTGGAAGATATTTCAGCAAGGTCAAAGAAGTATTTATCAGATAATGAGAGCAAATGGAGCTGATACAGTCTACATGAGCTTTGGAGCTATGATTAAAGACTTCACAAGAGAGGATCTTATAGAGTTGTACAGGTTGGTAATGCAGAAGTATGGAACAAATAGGCCTGAAGATGCTTATGACAGAGTGCTTTGGAGTGATCTCAGGACTATGTTTGATCCACCTCTCAATGAAGATGCTATTTGGAGCTTACCACTTCAACAAAAGATGGTTAGTTGGAGGTATTATGATAAATGTGAAGTACATTGTTTAACTTTGGAGGCATGCACTATATATATGTTAGCGGATAGAAAATATCCATTGTCAAAAGAAGCTTGCCAAGTGATGCTGAAAATGAAGCTTCTAGATGGAAAAATGAATGAAGTTTGCTATAAACTCTTGAAGATGATTGAGAAGCAAGCTGGGATTAGAAAGTGATGAAGTTATCAGTAGCAGTGGGCATGTTTTTGGAAACTGTGGACTATTATGGAAGTGAGAAGGGTTTGGGTGTTGGCTAACCACCACACAACAAATGGTTATCAGTTCACCATGCTTAATAGGCATAAGGACTGGCTAGTCCAAAGCAAACGGCTTTGGTAAAGACTTCTCAAATCCGTTTATGGTTGACAGTTTACCAAAAACTGTATGGTAATTAATGCCACATAGTAAATTGCACTAAAGCATTGGTACTCCAGAGCAAACGGCTACTGGTACATGAGAATTAAAATCGTTGAAGCTGATAGTTTGCTAAAAAACTAGTAAGGTTATCAATTGCACCTTGTTACTACATGAGCGTTGGATTCCATAGCAAACGGCTACGGTAAAGAATATCAATCCGTTGATGGCTGGTAGTTTGCCAAAAACTATAAAGCCAACTTAGTTGGATGTTGCTGTGTAGCTGTGAAGAGAAGACAAAGACTAAAAGATAAAGTATGATCTAGTTTTTCAAAGAACATCAAACAGATCTCATTCAAGAGAAGATAAGGGACATGAAGATGCTTGGATACAATCTTAAAAGCCCAACCGAAGACAACTGTGAAGAAGAAACTTGAAGTTAACAAGTGAACTTCAAGTGTAGGGGAGGATTGTTAGGAATTTTGTATAACAGAATTAATTCTGTTAGTATTATAGTTAATTCTGCTAGTATAATAGTTAGTACTGGTAGAAGGTTTATCATAGTTAGTACTGGCAGTATTAAATAGTTAATACTGTTTATGTAATAGTTAAGTCTACTTACATAGAAATTAGTTAGAGTTAAAGATATGCATGAGATATCTTAGGAAAAGATATGCATTATCTTTATATACGTTTTGTAAAGCCCATTAGGGTTTCCTTAGTCTATAAAAGGATCCCTAGGCATAGTCAGTAGATATAGTTCAATAGAAGATCATAGAGATCAATATAGTAATCATAGTTTGTAATCTGTAACCTAGGCAGATTCAAAGTTTAATATAAAAGTGTTTTAATTGTGTTCTTCTTTACATTGTTGATTAAATTCCGCGTAATCAATAGTGGTTAATCATTGTTTCATTATTATTACTTTAGATTTATCTAAGGCAACAAACCCTTTACAAGCTAAAGGTTAAGATCCATTAAGCAAAGGGATCCTACATATCTCTTCCGGATGAGTGAGATATGGCCGAAATACCGAAGCTAGTCAAAACTGTACCACTGTTGGGAAATGGGTAAAACTCTATATTTTTACATTAACTTGCTAAATTAAAAAGTTAAACCATGTAGTAGACACTTATAGCTAACACCTCCTTCTGTCCTCACTTAAATTTCTATAATAGATTGGGATTTATTGCCATTTCCGTGAAGGGTTAAAAATCTGGAAACTTTCTGGTTTGGGTGTCCAGGGGTAAATTGGTCATTACACATGGTTCTGAAACTTTTAGAAGACAAGGCGTGAATTTTTAGAAACTAGATTCAAAATTCTTTCTGTAAGAAAAAGCCTCACATTTATATCTATCATAGATTAGGAGATAAAGGTTGGCTAATTCGAGTCAATTTTAGAAATTGAGAATTTACGTCTTGACTTGAAATTAAAAACATATAAGTTAACTTTCAAAAAATAAGAGTTAAGGAGTAAAACTAAATGCATGTCTTGATACATATACATTCGGATTAGTCGATGATTTTTACGTATCAGTTTATTTATTATACTAAGTCGCGTCACGTCTTCTATGTGGTGTCGTCCATCCGAAGACTCTTCGTACTTCTGATCTATTTGATCTCTCGGTGAGTTCATAGCCTTGCCTTTAAACTTTTAAATTGTTTTATAAACCCCTGCGAGGGAGATACATGCTTGTTTATAAAATTAAACACAAGTGATTTTATGGTATGTTGGACCCGATTATGAGATTATACGCATGAGTAGCTATTGCAAAGTACCTAATTTTATGAACCGTGAATTGACTATGATGAGGGTAAACGCTAGTACAAATATATAGATCTATTGGGCTTGACAACCCCGTCCGGGGTATGAATCCATATTGAGAACACCCATGTCAAATGGAAGTTTTGTATTGATACATTTTAGGTATGAGGTGATAATACGTAGTATCCGGGGCAAGTTTAGACATATATAAATATGTAGTGTTAATGTGCGGTGTCATGAGCTCAATGCGATAAAGATGAATTGATACATTGTATTCGTTGCAATGTCCCTTATCGAGAAACTTGTGTTCTAAATTGCTATTATGCTTTATGATCAACTCTATGGATTCACTCAACATTGTTGTTGACATTTTTAGCATGTTTTATCTCAGGTAACCAAGGGTGATGGATGCTGTGTTTGAGGGGTCTGCGGTTAAGTTTTTAAAGAAACTTGTATTTTGTTCCATCTTGTCAAACAAACTATCAATGTTTGAAAAGCTGGTGTTGTGAATTTGGTAACGATCCCGTAGGACGAATGTTTAATTACTCTGAATTTAACTTAAATGGAACAAAGTTTTAAAACGTCTCTTTTGAGTCATTTTCTATATTCTTGTGCGACTGTACTATGAATTAACACCGAAAGTTGTATGTCCCGCTGCGTTGAAAATTTGGGGGTGTTAAAGATTGGTATCAAGAGCTACAGGTTATAGAGAACTAGGTCAATTTTTTTTTACCTAAACTATAACGCTTTTTAGGCGCGCTAAGACTCCTCGAGTCCCTTGTGTTATTCATGATCATGGTTTTCTATTCGAGTATTTATGCACATTTCTGGTGCATTACTATTAAGTATTCATATAATTTAGTATTCAATATATTATGAAGGTATTTGAGATATATATATTATATATTTATATAATTATATATATATATTATATAATTGAGATATTTATCTCTATTTTGTGTTGTGTGTGTGTGTGTGTGTGTGTGATGTGTGGGTGTCGGTGGGTGTGTAGGGTCACTTTATTGTCTTACGATCAAATTTAAGGGCGAGAATTGCGAGATCTCTCTCAAATACATAATATGCACATCTTAATATTAATCGTAACTTATACTACATATGTTCAGAATAGAACAACTCTGTTGTTTTTTAAATTAAATTTTGTTCTAAGGAATGTTGGATGAGAAATTGGAACTACGCGACTCAAATTCGCTTTCTTTGAAGGTGTGCTACTCAAGAGAAAAATAATTTGGTATTTGCTCAATTCTCGATCCAAACATTCGGTTAAAAAAAAATAGGTTTTTTTAAACATATTTGTTCTATTTAGAACATATGTGTAGAAATAAAATTATTGAAGGCGTGCATGTATGTTTTTGAGAGTTCTCGCAGTTCTCGCACTTAATTTGATGCTGAAAATAAAGTCTATATATATATATATATATATATATATATATATATATATATATATATATATATATATATATCGATAGATATGCTTATCCGTGAAGCATCAAAGATTGTTCATTTAAATTGTAAAAATGTAATATATATATGTAACAAATATTATTGTACATATTCGGACTATTTATCGATTATCATGTGCATTCCTAAAGCATCGTCATGCATTCGCATACTCATATAAATTATTATTCATATGGTAATTCCTATTTATTTTTGGGTAATTTGCATATTATCATGACAAATCTACCCCTTGACCATAATGAGTTCGCACTAGCTGCAGAGGCTGCACCAGATAATATGAATGGTTGGATTGAAGAGTAAGATCCAGAAATGGAAGAAGAAGAATAAGAGGAAGACACGGAGATGGAAGAAGAAGAAGAGGAAGACACGGAGATGGAAGAAGAGGAAGAAGAAGAGATGGAAATTGATGATGAAATGGATGATCCCGAAGTTATTAATCTATATGAGATTGAGGAGGGTGAACTTCCACCTCCACCTGCTGAGTCGGATATTTCATCTAACACCGAGCCAGAAGTCGAGATTGGGGTCGAGGATGAAACTGAGGCTGCTACTATTGGCACCATCACCCGGGCAGCATATCATGTACACCCGTTCTCGAGTAACACCTATGTGAGGAGTGGATCATCTCTTTAGGTTTTTACCCCTGGCCTTATGGGAAAGGATGTCGACACTTTGCATTGTAATGTCAAGAGTCTTGCCCAGCAAATGTTCGAGCGAGCTAATACCGAGTACTCAACCCTAAAAAGACTTAGTAAAATGGATCAATATTTGGGTGAACTTGACACCGATTTGAGGAGCGAAACTCAGGAGCGTTATGAGCTTAAGCAGAGCGTGAGTACGTTGGAAGACCAAATGCGAGGATTGATGCTTGAAGATAGAAAAGAAAAGGAAAGCCTGAAGGATAAGCTAAAGGTTGTTCAAGAAGAAAAGTAACAAGTGAAACAAGATTTGCGTCATGTGGTAGTTTGGATTCGTGAACATTTTGGAGTGGAGATTCCACCAAGTGTGGATGAGGAGCGACCAATCAAGGCCAACAGTGATGTGACTACTCCAAATGATGCGCACCTAACTGAGCCATGAGGCTCTCCTCGTGACTCTTAGTAGTTCAGTTTCATTAGTAGTATCTTTTATTTTGTAATCACTAAACTGAATCTTCAGTTAGTAGAATTGATGCCATTGGTTGTGATGATTTGTATCATTTTTGTGAAACAATGCAACTATGCATTAACTCTTTTGGTGATGAATGATGAAAATGGCTATCTTTTGAATTACTACTTGATGTTGTTGTGATTGTTGTTATTGTTGTTATTGTTGGTTCATTTGTACATGATACGATTATGCCATTGTATGAATACTAATTGAGGTTTTTTTTATGTTGTGATAGAATCATGCCACCAAAAGCAATGAGCCAAGTTGTTATTGAGCGACTCATTACTCAGAGAGTCAATGCTGATGTAGAAGCAGAGAGAGCTAGACATACTGGGGGACAAGGAAGCAATGCTAACAGAATTGGGGGCCAAGGTGGGTCTCCAGCTGTCCGAGAGTGTACCTTTGTTGGATTTATGAAGTGTAACCCTACGGTCTTCTATGGACATGAGGGAGCTGTTGAACTATGCTGATGGTTTGAGAAAATAGAAATGTTCTTCGGGATTAGTGAATGCGCGGAAGAGAGAAAGGTTAAATTCGCCGCTGCCACACTTTAAAGTCGCGCCTTGACGTGGTGAAATTCACAGGTTGCAACTAGGAGATTAGAGGCTGCTAACCGGATCACTTGGACCGAAATGAGAAAGTTAATGACAGAAGAGTTTTGGTCTGCTGAGGAGATCCAGCGAATGGAGCATGAATTATAGAATTTAAAGGTTAAGGATTTTAACATGTCTGCCTACACTTAACGCTTTCATGAATTGGCTCTACTATGTTCGGATATGGTCCCAACGGAACGCAAGAAGATTGATGCTTATATCTGGGGATTGTTTGACAACATTAAAGGAACAGCTATTTCATCCAGACCCTCAAGCCTGAATGAAGTTGTGCGCACTGCACACGCATTGATGGAGCAAAAGGCCCAGGCTCGAGCAGAAAGGATTGCAGAGGGACATAAAAGAAGGTGGGAAAGGTCTTATGGTAGTAACAATAGTAGTAACAAAAATAACTATAGGGACAACATCCGTCACCACCAACAGAACAATCAAAGGCAAGGAAATATGCGGGCAATAACTACTACCCAGAATGAAGGTGCTGAACACGGCGGACCACCACCTACTTGTAACCGTTGTGGGGCACGTCACTATGGTCGTTGCATGATTAAGTGTTATAAATGTGGAAAAATTAGGCATAAGGAAAGGGATTGTAGAGGAAAGGCGATTGCAATTGGTGCTAATGCTCAACCGATAGTAACTTGTTATGGGTGTGGAGAAAAAGGACACACGAGGAACCATTACCCAAAGAGGAAAGATCAGCAAGGTGAGGAAGCTCGAGGTCATGCCTACGTGATCAAAGATGCCGAAAAGTAGCAAGGACCTAATGTGGTTACGGGTACATTCTTACTCAACAATCGTTATGCTACCGTCTTATTTAATTCGGGTTCAGATAAAAGCTTTGTGAACACTAGTTTTAGTCACTTGATTCACATTAATTCGGTTAGACTAGACTCTAGTTATGTGGTTGAATTAGGCGATGGAAGGGTCGCTAGTACTAATAGTGTTTTAAGAGGTTGTACCCTAAACATATTAAACCATTTGTTTAAATCTTATGCCCATTGAGCTTGGAACTTTTGACGTTGTTATTGAAATGGATTAGTTAGTTGAACAAGACGTCGTTATAGTGTGTGGAAAGAAAGTAGTTCATATACCCGTTAAGAACAATACATTGGTAGTTAAGGGCGACAGAGGTACGTCCCGATTGAAGGTGATATCCTGCATTAAGGCCAGCAAATACATCGAAAGAGGACATTAGTTATTTATGGGGCATGTAACCGAGAAAGAACCATAGGAGAAATGTTTGGAAGATGTACCAGTGATTCGAGATTACCCTGAGGTATTTCTTGACGACTTACCGGGACTGTCACTACCTCGGCAAGTGGAATTCAAAATTAAACTTGTGCCTGGTGCTGCACCTGTTGCACACGTACCATACCGATTAGCACCCTCCGAGATGAAGGAATTAGCGGACCAATTACAAGAGTTATTATAGAAGGGATTTATTCGCCTGAGCTCGTCGCCTTGGGGAGCTCCGGTGTTATTCATAAAGAAGAAAGACGGATCTTTCTGTATGTGCATCGACTACCGAGAGCTAAACAAGTTGACAGACAAAAATCACTATCCACTCCCAAGTATTGACGATCTATTCGATCAACTCCAAGGTTCAAACGTATATTCGAAGATTGATTTGCGAACGGGTTATCATCAACTCTGAATTAGGGAGGTAGATATTCCAGTTACTGCCTTCAGAACGTGATACAGTCATTATAAGTTTCAAGTGATGTCATTCGGTTTAACCAAAGCGCATATAGTATTTATGGATCTAATGAATCGGGTGTGCAAGCTGTACCTTGACAAATTCGTGATCGTGTTTATTGATGATATACTCATTTACTCTAAGAGCAAGGAAGAACATGGTGAACATCTGAAGACCATTCTGGAACTACTGAAGAAGGAGCAATTGTATGAAAAATTCTCGAAATGTGATTTCTGGCTTGAATCTGTATAATTTCTCGGTCATGTGATCGATAGTAAAGGCGTTCACATTGATCCTGCAAAGATTGAAGCTATCAAGAATTGGGCTGACCTGACAACGCCGACTAAAGTGAGGCAATTTCTAGGATTGGCCGGTTATTATCAGAGATTCATTGAGGGTTTCCCTTTAATTTGCAAACCTCTCACCAAGTTAACCCAAAAGAATAAGAAGTATGAATGGGGTAAGGACGAAGAAGAAGCATTCCAATTTCTGAAGCAGAAACTGTGTTGTGCACCTATTTTAGCATTGCCTGAAGGATCGAAAGACTTTGTAATGTATTGTGATGCATCGTTTAAGGGTTTTGGAGCTGTTCTGATGCAACAAGAAAAGGTTATAGCTTATGCCTCCCGGTAACTGAGAACTCACAAGGAAAACTACATGACCCTTGACTTAGAACTGGGGGCCGTAGTTTTTGCACTTAGGTTGTGAAGACATTATCTGTATGGAATGAAATGTATATTTTATACGGATCATAAGAGTCTTCAATACATCCTTGATTAGAAGGAGCTTAATATGAGGCAGCGACGATGGATTGAGCTCTTGAGCAATTACGATTGCGAGATCCGTTATCATCTAGGCAAGCCGAACGTAGTGGCTGACACCTTGAGCCGAAAGGAAAGAGAACCGTTAAGGGTTAGAGCATTGGTAATGACAGTTCACCCAAATCTACCTGAGCAACTCTGTAACGCTCAATCGGAAGCAATGAAAAAAGAAGAATAGGAAGGCAGAAAACTTAGGAAGGTTAATCAAGCCGATATTCGAGATCTCTTCTGACGAAACAAGGTATGTTGACAAGCGTGTCTAGCTACTACTGTATGGAGGATTGAGAAATTTAATTATGTATGAATCACATAAATCTAAATACTCCATTCATCCGGGATCTGACAAAATGTATCAAGACTTGAAGCAGCTTTACTCGTGGCCAAACATGAAGGCTGACATCGCCACCTATGTTAGCAAGTGTCTGACATGTGCTAAGGTTAAAGCTGAACATCAAAAGCCATCTGGTTTACTTCAACAACCAAAAATTCCTGTCTGGAAATGGGAGCAAATAACCATGGATTTTATTGTTGGACTTTCGAGAACTCCAAGTGGATACGACTCGATCTGGGTCATTGTTGATCGATTAGCCAAGTCGGCACACTTCCTACCAGTGAAAATGGCATACAGTATGGAGAAGCTCACCTAGTTATACTTTAAGGAGATAAGGTTATGCTCAAGGTATCGCCTTGGAAGGGCGTGATTTATTTTGGAAAACGTGGAAAGCTGAGTCTACGATATATTAGGCCATTCAAAGTTTGGGAAAGAGTTAGTCCAGTAGCATATAAGTTGGAGCTGCCAAGAGAACTTCAAGGGATCTACAACACTTTTCATGTCTCAAATTTGAAGAAGTGTTTGTCGGATGAGAGTCTTATCGTTCCGCTTGATGAGATTCAACTTGATGACAAGTTGCATTTTATTGAAGAACCAGTGGAAATAATGGATCATGAGGTGAAGCAACTGAAACAAAGTCGTATACCCATCATCAAGGTTCGTTGGAACTCGCGTCGATGAGCGGAATATACGTAGGAACGTGAGGATCAAATGAAGAACAAGTATCCTCATCTCTTCACAAGCAATCTAAGGACGGATAAGTCAAATCGAGCACCACAAAGGCTCTCCTGTAAGGAGGGGAGGATGTAAAACCCCGTATTTAAGGTCACTATTTTATCCCGAGCTTTACTTTTATTTTCTAAATTTTATAGAATTTATTTTAATACTTTTAGTCGATTTTATTAAAATCGTCGTTTTAATTATTTATGAGCCATGATTAGAATTATTATCCGTCTTAAACCCTACGTAATTTAAGTTTTCAGAAAAGTATCCCTTTTAATTTAGAACTATTTTTTTTCTTGTTTGTTTTTACTTTGTGGTTCCGCCTTAACTTTCGTTATATTTTACGTTAATACCCGTTAGCCTCAAAACTAACTACCTATCTTAAAAATTATACCCTAAATACTAAAGTTTTTAAGTTATAAAACAAAAATTATGACACAACCATCTCATAGCTGGCGTGGCATATGGAGAAGAAAGACTAGGACATTTGTCCTAGTCAAATGGTAATGCATGTTCAAGTGTTATAAAAACCTCACTTCAAACACATAGATCTTTAGTGTGATGAAAAAAATTGGTCTCACCCTCCTTGCTCTCTCTCTCTCTTTTGTCGTACACCTTCACCACTCAACCATCAATTTCACCAAAATTTTCTACATCAATATCTTGTTATTCTTGCACCATCTTGTTACTCATATTATAAACTACACTTGAAGACCATAAAACCTTGAGTTTGTGATGTTTAGGGGCTGAATTAAGTCAACTTTTTAGAGGGTTTGTCCATGCATTGGTGATGATGTTCTAGTGGTAGTGGGTGACTTTTAAACATGGTTTTTGTTTTGGTCATTGGTTGATTTTGTTGATAATTCTTGCAAGTTTTATTTGGATTGCTTTTAGTTGACTTTGGTTTGGGTAAAAAAGATGATTGTGGGCTGACATTTTTGATTGGGTTTGATTTAATTGGTGTATTTGTTGGGTCAAAACTTGGAAAAATAAGGTGTAGAGGTGGTGTTGATTATTGTGGTCACATTTGTTATTGTAAGGCTCTATTTTGTTTCCTTGAATTTATTTTATAAAAGTTATACTTTGATTTGATTACCTACTGTAAAATATGCATTTTTATGTTGTTATGAGGTGTGACAAAAAAATATGGCATTGCATTGACTTTTGGTGAGGTCAAAGCTAATGAGGGTGTGTGTTGGTAAAGAGGATTTAGGGACTGTTTTAGGTCAGTAGGTTATTACGAAATATTTTTGTCTTGTAGACTACTAGATAAATCAATAGGGTGGTAGATGTGAGTTTGAGGTATATGTGGTGAATTAGAAATAGCCGTATCTCCTCCGGATGAGTGAGATATGGCCAAAATACCGAAACTAGTCAAAACTGTACCACTTTTGGGAAAATGGGTAAAACTCTATATTTTTTCATTAACTTGCTAAATTAAAAAGTTGAACCCTGTAGTAGAATCTTATAGCTAACACCTCCTTCTGTCCTCACTTAAATTTCTATTATAGATTGGGATTTATGGCTATTTCCGTAAAGGGTTAAAAATCTGGAAACATTATGGTTTGGGTGTCCAGGGGTAAATTGGTCATTACACATGGTTCTGAAACTTTTAGAAGACAAGGCCTGAATTTTTAGAAACTAGATTCAAAATTCTTTCTGTAAGAAAAATCCTCACATTTATATCTATCATAGATTAGGAGATAGAGGTCGGCTAAGTCGAGTCAATTTTAGAAATTGAGAATTTACGTCTTGACTTGAAATTAAAAACATATAAGTTAACTTTCATAAAATAAGAGTTAAGGAGTAAAACTATTTAACACCCCCAAATTTACACGCAGCGGAACCAACAATTTGGGTGTTAAATAATAGTACAATAGTCATGAGATATAAAGAACGACTCAATGAGACGTTTTAAAAACAAACAACCATTCCATTCCATTATTATCAGAGTTCAAAAGCGTAGTCCCAAGAGATCGTTACCATACATAAAATAAGTTTGATTTAACCAAACTAAAACAAGTTTTTAATGAGGAATGGGTTTTTAAATGGCGGACAAAAGTTTAGCGCAAATCCTCCTCATCAGTGCCTCCAAGCCTTCGTACTTCAATTACCTGAGATGAAACATGCTAAAAAGTCAACACGAGGTTGAGTGAATTCATAGGTTTTATAATTGATAAACAGTAGAAAGAGAGTTGAACACAAGCATTATAATATTCATAAGCATCATATAGACTTGTTGATCAGACAAGCTAATAAACAACAGTTGCATTGAGCTCGCGACACCGATCCCATTGACGAAATCCATAATCAATTAATAATACAATGAATGCCCCCAGGCTAGGTATTTTCGTCAGATACCTACTCAAATCTCCATACAATATGTCCGTACATTGGGAGTGCTCACTTTCCCGCGGATATTCAACTCCAAAAACCGAACCGGGTTGTCAAGCCCATAGCGCTATTAATTGTATGAGCGACTACCCATCATAGGTAGTTGACGGCTCACGATTAGGGTCTTATGGCGAAAGCTACTCAAGCAACAACATATATTCACATACGGGTCCAAGCATACAAGAAGAAAACTAGTGTGTATCTTTAATATAAAAACTAGCATGCATCTCCCTCGCGGGGTTTAAGAAAAATACTTGAAAAGTTGAAAGGCGAGGCTATGAACTCACCTTGAGCAGACGGTAATAACAAGAGTATAAGAGCTGAAGAAGATGAGTACTCCTAAGAGCGACCTAAAATAAAAGGCGTGACTTAGAAAAATAAACTAATACTCACGCGAAAGAAAATGAACCAAACGATGACTTTATAAAAGTTTTACTTATGTCCGAACTAGCATGGCATTGCATAATGACCTAACTATAGTGGTTTTATTCTAATATATGACTAATAACCTGACATTATAAGTAATTAAGCATACACTAAGTCTCATATATTAATTTTGGTCTCATTATCAAAATTGTGTACATAGAATGTTTTATTCGAAAAGGACTAAAAGTCCAGTTTCTGTTTTTGACCTGTCCTTATGAGTGCATAACTATTAATCCGTAAGGGCTATGAATATGAGGTTTTCGCCCATGGAAATCCATTTGAGTCTAGTTTCCAGAATGAAATGCCTCATCTTCAGATTCTTAACCAATCAATGGGAATTAACCTTTTAGTGACTGACTACCCAAACAGAATGTTAACCAAATAAACACTTTTACAGAAATGGTCATAAATCAAAATCTATAATAGTAACAAATGCGAGGCCAATTGCTGGAGCTTCCCTATGATGTCTAGTAATATTCCATGTTTTAAAATCCAAACTTTTAATTCAAAAACTTTGACATTAACACGTTTTTCAAACAAAGGTCCAGATTCGACCCGTTTCCGTATTTTGACCATATCTCACTCATCCGGAACAATTGGTTGAGCATCCAACTATCCCATAGAGCTGAGACATATATCTAACCACCTATGAAATTTAATCACAGACCCCAAGCTAAATTTTTAGAGCTATGATACGTTTTAGCTACTGTTTTCAAAACAGTCCTAATATTTCCACTTAAACCCTTTTTAAACATCATTTTTCTTCATCTAAGACTTAACACAATGCCATAACTAATTATTAGACACGTTAATAAATATATAAACACATTATTTCCAGAAACAAACTTCCATTTTCATGAATTTAAAATTAAAGAAAACAAGAAATAAAAAAGATAAGACAAATAAAGAAAAATTAGGGCTTACAAAAAGAGATTTAGGATAGAGAATCAAACAAGAACACCCTCTTTTCTTGTATGGGCTGATTCGAACCAAGGACCACTAGATTAACAAGCCTCTAATCTTCTTCTAATGAGGATAACACTCTTCCAATCAAAACCCAATCAAAACCCCCAAGAAAACCTAAGAAAACAAGCCCTAAACACCTTCAAAACTTCAAGAATCTTCACCAAACTTTGCAAGAGGCTATAAGATAGTGTTAAGAGGATAAAAATGAGTAGGAAAAGTTTGTGTAATGGTGGTGGTGATGGGTAAAAATTTGGCAGCCAAGGGGGTCCAAGAAGAAGAGAGAAATTTTGAAATGGTGAAGTGAAGAGTTACTTGCATGTATGGGAAATGAAGAAGGAATGATGATGTTATAGAAAAAGAGAAATGTTGGTTGTGTGCAAGTATGGAGAACCGGCCCTATGGCCTTGGTCTTGGGAAAACAAATTTTGTTTTTTTTTTGTTAAAAGTATTATTAAAGTATAGGGTGAAGTTAAATTAAGAAAGGTAATGTTTTAAAGGTAAAAACGCGAGTTTTAGCAAAAATTTCGTAAACGCGAAACACAACGGAAAATGTAAAGGATCAAAATTATAATCGTCGGGGAATATTATAAGATTATTAAATCACTTAAGACACGAAGACGGAATAGATTTCTAAACACGGCTCCGGCAAAGCTAAAAACGAGAAAATCTTACTAAATCGGGTAAACGTAAAATTAATAACTTTGCTTAAAAATGAAAATAGAGATAAAGTTCGGATTAAAATAGTGACCTTAAATACGGAATGTTACATCCTCCCCTCCTTAAGGGAGCGACGTCCTGGCGCTCAATTATCACCACGCCCTCGCTTCTTGCTCGAAAATAGATGCGGATACTTCTTCATGAAAAAGTCTTCTCTTTCCCATGTAAACTCTGGACCTCTTCATGAATTCCAAGGAACCTTAACAATAGGAATCCTGCTCTGCTTCAATTGCTTGACTTCACGGTCCATAATTTCCACGGGTTCTTTGATGAAGTGCAATTTATCATCCAGTTGGATTTATTCAAGTGGAATCACCAAGTTCTCGTCCGCGAGGCACTTCTTGAGATTAGAAACATGAAACGTATTATGAATGCCACGAAGTTTTTTCGGTAACTCTAATCGATAGGCCACAGGACCAATTCTTTCAATAATCTTGAACGGTCCCACATAACGTGGACTCAACTTTCCCCGTTTACCAAAACGAATTACGCCCTTCCAAGGCGAAACCTTGAGCATAACCATATCACCCACATTAAACTCCATCGGCTTTCTTCTTACATCAGCATAACTCTTTTGTCGGCTTCTTGCGGTGAGCAAACGGTTCTTAATTTGAATGATCTTTTCCGTGGTCTCACGGATTAACTCGGGCCCAGTTAGTTGGCTGTCCCCAACTTCGCTCCAACAAACGGGCGATCTGCACTTTCTCCCATAAAGTGCTTCAAACGGTGCCGCCTTGATGCTAGCATGGTAACTGTTATTATAAGAGAACTCGACCAGAGGCAAGTGTCGATCCCAACTTCCACCGAAATTAATTACGCAGGCGCGCAACATATCTTCCAGTGTTTGAATTGTTCTCTCACTTTGACCATCCGTTTCCGGGTGGTATGCCGTACTCATATTTAAGTTTGTCCCTAAAGCGTTTTGAAGGGACCTCCAAAACCCAGATGCGAATCGACTATCACGGTCTGAAATGATCGACAACGGTACACCATGCCTACAGACAACTTCCTTCAGATACAGCTGGGTGAGTTTTTCCATACTATCAGTCTTCTTCATCGGCAAAAAGTGAGCTGATTTAGTCAATCGATCGACAATTACCCAAATAGAATCATAACCACTAGATGTTCTCGGAAGACCCGTAACGAAATCCATAGTAATACGTTCCCACTTCCATTCAGGAATTTCAGGTTGCTGCAGAAGTCCTGACGGTCGCTGATGCTCGACTTTGACTTTGGCGCACGTAAGGCATTTACTAACATATGTAGCAATGTCGGCTTTCATATTCGGCCACCAATATAATTTCTTCATGTCTTGATACATTTTGTCAGAACCCGGATGAATAGAATATTTCGACTTATGAGACTCGTGCATAATCAAGTCTCGTAGTCCGCCAAACAACGGCAACCACACACGATTTTCAAAATACCGAATCCCGTCGGAGTGAATCTCGAAGATAGGCTTTAACAGTCGACCCAGATTTTCTGCCCTGACATTTTCTTGTTTCACAGCTTCCAATTGGGCCTTGAGTATCCTTTCGGACAGATCGGTGTAGGTAGACATCACCAAAGATCGAACCCTCAAAGGTTTATCTCGAACTTTCCTGCTGAGAGCATCGGCTACCACATTGGCTTTGCCGGGATGGTAACGAATTTCGCAATCATAATCACTTAATAGCTCAATCCATCGCCGTTGCCTCATATTTAGTTCCTTCTGATCCAAAATGTATTGTAGGCTCTTATGATCGGTGTACACAACACACTTTGTACCATAGAGGTAATGTCTCCAGAGTCTAAGAGCAAAAACCACAGCACCCAATTCAAGATCGTGAGTAGTGTAGTTTTCTTCATGAGTTTTCAATTGCCGAGAAGCATAGGCAATCACTTTATCCCGTTGCATTAGTACCGCACCATAACCCTTGAGTGATGCATCGCAATAAACGACGAAATCATCAGGACCTTCGGGCAAAGCTAAAATTAGAGCAGTACATAGATCTTGCTTAAGCTTTTGGAATGCTTCATCCTCATCCGCACCCCACTCGAATCTCTTATTCTTTTGAGTAAGCTTGGTAAGCGGCTTGGCGATCAAAGAAAACCCCTCGATGAATCTTCTATAATAGCCGGCTAATCCCATAAATTGTCTTACTTCAGTTGGCGACTTTGGAACAGGCCAATTTTTAACAGCTTCAATTTTTGTGGGATCAACATGGACGCCTTCCCTATTAATAACATAGCCAAGGAATTAAATAGACTCCAACCAAAAATCACATTTCGAGAATTTGGCGTACAATTTCTCTTTCTTAAGCAGGTCCAAAATGATCTTTAGATGCTCACTATGTTCTCCCTTGGTCTTGGAGTAGATGAGAATGTCATCGATGAATACGATCACGAATTTATCAAGATATGGATTACAGACACGATTCATCAAATCCATGAACACTGCTGGTGCATTGGTTAGACCAAACGGCATCACTTGGAATTCATAATGACCATACCTCGTTCGAAAAGCGGTGATGGGAATATCCTCTTCTCGAACGCGAAGTTGATGATACCCCGAACGTAGATCAATTTTCGAATATACACTTGAACCTTGAAGTTGATCGAATAAATCGTCAATTCTCGGGAGAGGATAACGGTTTTTGACCGTCAACTTATTTAGTTCACGATAATCGATGCACATACGAAATGACCCATCCTTTTTCTTTACGAACAATACCGGAGCTCCCCAAGGTGACGAGCTCGGGCGAATAAATCCTTTTTCCAACAATTCTTTCAATTGTTCAGACAATTCCTTCATTTCTGACGGAGCCAAACGATAAGGTGCACGGGCGACAGGAGCGGCACCCGGCACGAGATCAATCTTGAATTCAACTTGTCGAGACGGGGGAAGTCCCGGCAAGTCATCAGGGAATACTTCAGGAAAATCACGAATTACCGGTACATCTTCGAGACGTTTCTCTGATTTCTCCTTCTCGGTAACGTGAGCTAAGAATAGATGACATCCTCTTTCGATGTATTTTCTTGCCTTAATACAGGATATCACTTTTAATCGGGAAGAATTTCTATCACCCTTAACCACTAACGTTCGATTCTTAATCGGAATGTGCACCTCCTTTTTGCCACAGATGATGACGGCATCATAATCAGCTAACCAATCCATGCCAATTATGACATCGAAAGCACCAAGTTCTATAGGCATTAGATCGATTTTAAATAGATGATTGACTAGATTTAAAGTGCACCCCTTTAATACGGTATTTGTACTGGCGATCCTTCCATCAGCTAACTCGACCTCATAACTAGCACTTATTCTTTCCGGTTCGTTGTCAATTAAATGAATAAGACTAGCATTTATGAAACTCTTGTCCGACCCCGAATCAAACAACATGCTAAAATAACGATTATTGAGCAGAAACGTACCAGTCACCACATTTGGGCCTTGGGCTTGATCAACATCTTTTACGGCATAAATATGGCCACTTGCATTCCTCCCATCTTGCTTCTTCTTCTCGGGACACAACTCACTGTTAGCAAGGTGATTCGGGTCCCCACACTTGTAACAAGCCCTAATCGGCTCAGTATTAGCACCAGTGGCTACTCCTTTACCACGACAATCCCTAGCACTATGTCCCCTTTTTCCACATTTATTGCATTTCATCGGACAATTTCCAAAATGGCACATATTACACCTATTGCACTTTGGGGCGTGCCCTCCTTGGTTCACATTTTCACCATGAGCTTGAGTCATGGCCCTAGCACCCCCATTCCTTCGGTTATTGTTTTGATTGTGGCGGTGGTTGTCACGGTTGTCTCCCCGGTTGTTACCGCGGTTGCCTTGATTATTCCCTTGATTTCCACCTTCCCATTTTCTCTTGTTTTGCTCAGCATTCTTTTCCTTCCATCCTTGAACTTTCTGCTCCATAAGACCATGCGCCATCCTTATAGCTTCATTTAGGGTAGTTGGCTTAGAAGAATAGGTCTCACCCTGAATGTATGATGGCAACCCCTTGATATATTGACTGATCTTCTTTTTGATAGATGGAACAACCTCAGGACATAGTAAAACCAATTCGTTGAATCGGTTGGTGTAAGCAGCTATGTCATGGTCCCTTAACCTCAAGTTTCTCAACTCATCTTCCATCCTTGATATTTCTTCTTCAGGACAGAATTCTTCCAACATCATCTTCTTCATATCATCCCATGATTTCCCGTTTGCCTCTGCTAAACCGAGGGTGGCAACTTGAGTGTTCCACCAGGTTAAAGCTCTACCTTGAAGGGTAGCAGCAGCAAACTTGACTTTGCTCCTTTCAGCGCATTCGCTGATCCCAAAAGTACTTTCCATCTTCTCAAACCAACGACAAAGTTCGATAGCCCCTTCCTTACCATGGAATTGGGTAGGACCACATTTCATGAAACTCGAGAAAGTACAATCCCTAGCCTGTTGAGCTCTTTCAGGACCTCCTGCATTGCCTGCACCTTCCACGTTGCCAGGTCCCCCAGCACCTGTCGTGTTCCTGGTGGCACGATCGGCGTCAAGAGCTTTCTTCACTTCGTCGGCAACTAGCTTGGCAATAGCAGCTTGCGACATTTGTTTAGGAGCCATGATTCTATCACGACACAGGAAAAGAAAAGTGTAAGTACTCATACCATTGGTATAATTATAACTTACAAGAATAATCATATGAGTAACAATCAAGGAAAGCGAACAATTGGATAATCATATAAGCAATCACAACACAGTAATTAAAGATCAAAGTAGTTATCTTCATTAAGCACCCAAAATTAGTACAATGCTGTAGTGTTTTACAAAACGTGACCTAAACATGACTTAGGTCATTACTAGCACTAGTACTATGTCAACTAACCGACAGGCCGGTTTAGTGACTACATGATCCAATAATAATACTAAGCTACTAGGAGTCATCCTACATAAATCTGAATAGAACTGCGGTGTCTATAGAGAACAAAATACACCTGGCAGCATAAGGTCACATCCTAGACCAACAAGGTAAGAAAAGAAGAAAAATGACTACTGAGTCCCCGGAGGCGGTCCTGGAAGTCTCTTCTCCAAAACAGAGAGGCGCTCCTCCATCCACTGCATGTACTGCATCAAGGTACCCTCGCGACTGTGCATCTCAGCCACTGTAGTCTGCAACTGTTGGTTCTTCTCCCTGGATTCATGTAGAGCTGTCTGCAGGGTCTGCACCTGCTCCTCCAAAGCAGTCACTCTCTGGTGAGTCTCCCCAATGGCAAGGCTGTTAGTCGCCTCAATATCACTCACATTAACCATCGTCCTCGCCAACGCTCCCTGCCTCTCTCTCAGATTATCCATCTCTCTATATAAGTCATCAATCACTTGGGGCTGAGCTACGATAGCCGTAGATGGACCTCCAACCTCATAGGTGCTCGGGTTAGGCGCATCCACAACATCACCAACCTCATCCTCATCATCCTCCTCGTCAAACTCTGGGTCTACCATTGGCTCATCCATCTCTCCTAGTGGTACATCCCACTCTATCCATCCATTATTATTGTTGTTGTTAGCAAAGTGGGCATGGCCTGGATTCGGCATAAACTCATTGTTGAAGTTAGGCATGAGAGCATTCGCGTCGTCATTTGGAGGTAGGTTCGCCATGATAATCTGCAAATACGAGGGATACGTATAAGGTCACTATATTCAATAAAATTTAAGCAAAGTACGAATGTATGCAAAATATATATGAATGTATGCAATACATTAGATATGAGATTTTCAAAGTATGATAAAAAAAACTTTAATATGTAAAGTTTAATAATAATATATATATCTCGACATATATATCATAGTATTTATTAATAAATACTTAGTGATAATACACCCGCAATATATAATGCTAGAAACGTAATTGCAAGAACGACTTGGCCGGCATCATGAGGAATTTGCGCGCTAAAATTTTAAAAATAAAGTTATAGTTTAGGTTTTGAAAATAACCTAGTTCTCTATAACCTATGGCTCTTGATACCAATCTTTAACACCCCCAAATTTACACGCAGCGGAACCAACAATTTGGGTGTTAAATAATAGTACAATAGTCATAAGATATAAAGAACGACTCAATGAGACGTTTTAAAAACAAACAACCATTCCATTCCATTATTATCAGAGTTCAAAAGCGTAGTCCCAAGAGATCGTTACCATACATAAAATAAGTTTGATTTAACCAAACTAAAACAAGTTTTTAATGAGGAATGGGTTTTTAAATGGTGGACAAAAGTTTAGCGCAAATCCTCCTCATCAGTGCCTCCAAGCCTTCGTACTTCAATTACCTGAGATGAAACATGCTAAAAAGTCAACACGAGGTTGAGTGAATTCATAGGTTTTATAATTGATAAAAGAGTTGAACACAAGCATAATAATAATCATATGCTCCCCCTTTCTCCTTAAACTCCTCTCTCTTCCATATAGACTTGTTGATCAGACAAGCTAATAACCAACAGTTGCATTGAGCTCGCGACACCGATCCCATTGACGAATCATAATCAATTAATATTTAATGAATGCCCCCAGCTAGGTATTTTCGTCAGATCCCTTACTTACTCTCCATACAATATGTCCGTACAATGGGAGTGCTCACTTTCCGGATACAAACTTCCCAAAAACCGGAACGGGTTGTCAAAGACCATAGCGCTATTAATTGTTATAGAGCGGCTACCCATCATAGGTAGTTGACGGCTCACGATTGGGGTCTTATGACGAAAGCTACTCAAAGCTAACAACATATATCTACAAAGGGGTCCATGTCTTATAAGAAGAAAAACTACTGCGTCGTTTTTGATAAAAACTAGCATGCCATCTCCCTCGCGGGGTTTTATAAAATACAGTTTAAAGTTGATAAAGCGATGGCTGTTAAATCTCATTGATAATGCCGGAAGAAAGATAGATCGGCGATAAACGAACTTGGTCGTCGGCACGTAATCACCCGGGACCTATACAACATGTATGGGTTTTAAGTTTCTATGTCGGTCAAAATTAATAATGACGACAAAAATAGACAGTATGTATATGTAGGTATGATGATCAAGTTATAATTGGGTAAGTTAATTCACACTTAAGTTTTCTAAGTAAAAAGTATGTCACTTTTACTAGTTTTATTAATTACTAGATTTTACTAGTTTTAACCTAATTGGTCCAAAAAGCCCAATAGGCCCAATTATAAGCCCATTAAGTAATTTGGTCAATTTTAATGGTCCATGACCAGGCCTTAGTCCAAATATTAGGCCCAAGTGGGTTGGGCCCAATGCTAAGCCCAATGGGTCTTTTAAATATAATTAGTGTATTTGGGTCTAGTGGCCCATTTAAGTCTTATGGCTTATTTTAAGTTTATGTGTATAACTTGTATAAATTTTTCGGGTTTTCGAGGTTGATATAAGTTTAAGGTCAGTAGGTTCATTATATAAAAACTCCCAAAAGTGGGTCCTACCACCTCGGGTTTTCGTCGCAAAACGCTTTACAAACTTTTAGTATGAATATAGACGTAAAAGTTTTATATAGGTTAAATAGTTATATCTCTTTAACCATAAATAATGTACTTATAATATTTACATTTCTAGTTTCATATTTAAGTGTATATTATAGATTATAAGTTATTTCTATACTTAATTTTGAGTGGACTTATACTTAAAGTCATTTCTTTGTACAAAAGTCAATTTAGCATTTTTGGCTGAAAACTCACTTTTACCATTTTTGACGCCATTTTCAAACCATAATGAATTGGTTGATCATCCAATTGGTCCAGTATCTACATGATTTTATCTACCTCTCATAGTTTTAGCTTTTTACTTAATTCGGAGTGCAATCATGACCTTTTATGCATTCTGTCCAGCAAGGTCAGAATTGACTACTTTTGGTAAAAAGGTCATATCTCATGCAATTTTTACATTCAAGTGTTGATCCAAATTGCTACTAGCTCATAAAACAATTGTCCACAACTTAGATAAATCAAATCAGTAGTTTATCACACTCAAAAATGTCAAACCTTCTGTTTACTTCTGCCATAATTTTTCTAATGATTTCCACCATGTTTTAAGCTAGGTTTATCCATTTTTAACCTAATCTATTACACACAAAACCCCAATAACTCTTGATCATCATATACATCATATTTACAATTACATTTATAAATGAAATACAAGAAAATACAAGAATAATAAAAATAAGTAGAGATTTATACCCACAAAAATGATGTAAATGGTGATTATCACCCAAAACAAATTGACTCCTTTACCCCAAGTCTTGAATCTTAACCCAATATCTCTAGAACATCATCATTTCTCCATGCAACAACTCTATGAATACTTGAATTAATTCAGCCCCTAATGATATAAAAACCTTTTTGAAAAACTTCTTTTGTTGCTTCAAAAATATAGGAAACACACTAGGTAGTCATATCCACTAGTGTGCTCATTGTTTGTTCTTGAAATTTTTTGTGAAATGAGTGTTTGTGTGGTGTGGATGGCGTCAAGGAGAGCAAAAGAAAAGAGGTGATGAGTATATTTTTTTTTTTTGGGAAGCAAATGAAGAGCACATGGTTTGTAGGAAGGTTACATGCAAAATGCATTTTACAAGTGTCCTATGGACACTTCAATGTTGGACACGCCACAAGGAAGTGGTATAATTAGCTTTTGTGATTTTATTAATAATAATTTTTAGCATTTAGGGTATAAATTTTAAGATAGGTAGGTAGTTTGGAGGCTAACGGGTATCGACGTAAAATAAAACGAGAGTTAAGGCGAAACCACGAAGTAAAAACGAATATGATAAAAATAATTCTACATTAAACGGAATACTTTTCTGAAAAGTTTAATTTACGTACGGTTCAAGACGAATAATTGCTTTAAGCATAGCTCGTAATTAATTAAAACGACGATTTCAATAAAATGTGTAGATGTAAATAAAAGTAACTTGTTTAAAATTTATAAATTGATTATGAGATTAGAATTAGTAGTGACCTTAAATACGGGGTTTTACAAAGCGTTTGGGTTAACTCATAAGTTTTGTTTTAGAGTCGAGTTTGTTGTAACTCCACATTCGTTGCATAAAGTCACACACTAGGGATTTGTCTAAAGGAAATTGAAAATTAAGAATGACACATACTAAAACATTCTTGTTGACATTAGGGGAAAAGAATGACTCAAGAAGAACTCAAATGCACAAAAACTTACATCTCCCTAACACAAAACAAACCATACACACCCACTCACATTAATTCCTCTTAAAAATCTCTATATCTAAAATTATCTTGTCGACCTATCCATGAAGGAAGAACTGTTGACACATCATTTGATTTCAAAATAATCTTACAAAAGAACCTACTTAAAGTTGGTTTTCAAACTCTCATTCACCTAAAAGGAAACCTATATCCAAAATTCATAATTGAATTTTATCAAACATTTGAAATCATTTTAGTAAGTGATATTTGGGTCATTTTATTCGAAATAAATGGAAAACGTGTTGGTGCATCAATTCAGGATTTTGGAATGCTACTTGATATCCTATTTAAGGGACATTGTTTTTATAAAAATGAATGGTCTCTAAAATCCATTAACAATCACAACACCACTCTAACAAATGAACCCTTATATACCAAATTAACTCATCCAACATCAATCATATACAACGTAACTAAGATATGTCTTAACGGGTTCAAGTTTGCACTTGAGGATCCATGCAATATCTTTGTTGAAGAGATATGTCCTTATCTGAAGACGATACATCTTCTCATTCGGGAGAACATCATATGTACCGTTGATATTGACAAAGATATCTTGTCGGCTTGTGAAGCCTATATGCTCTTTTGCATCACTTCCTCTACAACTTTTAACCTTTCTCACTTCATCATAAATCGAATAAATGATTTCAAGCATCGCCCTAATAGCATCTTACCATACGGTCTTTTACTTTTAAAATTTCTTGACAAACTATCTGGTTACACCCCAAATGATCATAAATATATATCTCACCAAACAAAAATGAATCCTCTATCTAATCTCTTAAATGAGGAATTTCTAGAAGATGTTTAGTGTGCACATCATAATCATCACAAGTAAATTAGATGTTGCACAAGACCTAAGTACAATAAGATTACACGTTAGGACAACTATGTCTGTAAAATTTAAACTAGATATTACTATGACATATTCTGGTACGTGTATAACTTCTCTTAACTATATCTTATGCTTTTTCTCACTATAAGTATACTATACTAATTGCATGATAGAATTAATCTAGATTATCTTTTATTTAGTACTTTACTATAGTTGATTCTTGGGAAATAGAAGTTGTTGTAACACAACCCCCTCTAGCCGCCTTCTCTCTGCACAAAATAGAAAAACAGAGAAATCTGGGAAAATTTCGTAACCCTAGAAAATGGCCCCCAAATACATGTGGCGGCCCCCTAATATATTTGGGACCGCCAACTATTTATGGGACTGCCGTCAGCAGGGTCACAAATTATTTTTACTGTTCTCTCTTTTTCTGTATCTTTGACCATCTCTACACTAGACCTTGTTGGACCTTCTCTATTTAGCCAAACATTTCTTGGAATCTCTATCTCATAATCCCATGCCTTTTCAAATCACTCATATATATAGTCATCATCCTTCTCATTCACATTCATCCTATCCTTCTCCCTCAACCTCTCTTCACTTATCATGTCTTCTTCTCACCCTTCTCAAAACTATGGAGAAAGACACCAAAAATCTATAATAAACACTTGGAGACACAACACTCTTCTACCTTATTCACCTCTTCTCTCACTTAACATTTCACCACCACACTATCCTAATATCGTCAATCCTTCACCTCAAACCACTTAATCACAAAATCAAACTAGGGAGCAAATTGTGAATGAACTTAACCAACTACACAATCTATCCAACATCATTAAAACCGAACTTCAACAGGTAGCATATACTTTTAAACAAACTCCTCTATTACCACCTTCACCATCAATAACTATCATTCACCCTACCATAAATGACCAAGTCACATTTCATTTCAGCTTTTGTCATTGTAGCATGTACACCCTAACACTCTTTGTTGATCCCACTTCAATAGATCAAATTCCTTAAGCTTGTTTAAGGTTTAGTTATATTAGATAAATCTAACACAACTATAGTAGAAACTATGTTTGAATGTATTAAAGATTATGCGGAATCTAATCTTTAATATTAAGCTGAATTATCAATGAAACAGTAATTCAATAAATATACAATTCCAACAAATAAGCTCCAATATTATTAATGATAATATTACGAATACTCTCAAAGTATTAGGGTTACAAAGACCTTGAAGCTATGAAAAATAAAAAGATTGATAAAAGATTGATCTATATCGATTGATCTATATATCAAACTCTATGCCCTAAGACCTCCTTTTATATACAAAGGATCCCTAGTCGACTTACAATACTTTCCTAAGTATTCATAATCTTTTCTATAAACAAATAACTTAATACATATCATATAAGTTGTGACAACCGTGGCTTTATTGAGGTTAGTTTAAACGTTAGAGTTAACTTGCCTAGCTTTATGTGTTTTGATTTGTGTGTGTAAGTCGATTTGGTGGTTTATGTGGTTTGATATATGAGTTTGTGAGAGTGGAAATGAATGATTTAGTCATTTCATTTCGGATGTGATGGTGATTTCGGAAGTATAGTGATTTTTGTTAATTTATCATCGGTAAAATTGAAAAAGTATGTATCGTTAAGTTTCGAGTTGAGATTAATTAGTAAATTGAGATTTTACAATTTATTTATGAAGTAATAAGTAAATAATAATTTGGGGAAAAATAATAATAAGTAGTGTAAGCGTTTTATTTTAAGTTATGTATTTATTTAAGTATTTAAGGTAAATAAGTAGTAAATAGTTTTGTATTTAAAAAAAATATATAAAATATACATAGGAGGGGGGGGGGGAGAACAAAATTATATAGAAAAAAAATTAAAAATTAATTTAATAAAAAAAGGGATGTTGGTTGGATCTATTATAAAGAAAGAAAAACAAGAAAACAAATCTGATTACAATTAGGATTCTAGGTAGTATAAATATAAGATCAATAAATCCCTAAAACACTTTTCTCTCATCTCTTTGTTTGTTCGACCGATTCCATCAAGAAAAGAAAAAATATATTTTTTAATCAAGAACCAAGATGGCGATTCAAGTGTAATCAAGTAAAGGTTTAGGTATGTTTTTAATTAAGTTTTTGTTTAATCTTTTTATAATTAATAACTTTAATTGATGGAATAATTAGGGTTCATAAATTTTCTGTAAATTAATGAAATAAAACTAAATGAGAGTGTTCGGGATTCGATTTAGAGCATGTTGGTGTAAACGGTTTAGTTTAGAACGCGTTAGATTGAGAGTTAGGGTTTGGCAGATTTTTGGGTCGTGTTGATTGAATGATATCTTAATGATAAAAATGAGTTTTGGGTTGAATCTTGTGCCTAAATTGAAGTTCATAGAGTCTAGTTTCCAAAAAGTCTGGTCCCGAAAGGTTTTCAGGTAGTTGAAGTTAGTCAAATAATTTTTGCAAGAAAAGTTATCAAAACAGTAAATTCGGGTTAGATTTGGGTCTGATCTCGAGATGTAACACCCCTACTTAAAAGTTAAATTAAGGTTAGATAAAAATTAGAGGTCATATTTTATGTGTTTATTAACTTCAACTCAAAGCACAACTCCTAATTCATTGTCTAAGTATTTTTAGTAAAAATTAAACTTTTTGGTGTGCGTTCAGATCCGAATTTGTGTACTTTGTGATGTTGAATTTTTATAAAATAGTTAGGCTTAATATTATTTTTTCTAAAAAATCACAGTAGTTCATATCCCATTGGTAAGGTAGGTAATGAAAGGGGAAAAGTCAATTTGATAATTTAGTATTTTATTTGTGGTCATAAAGTGACTATAAAATTCTGTCGAAAAACTAAAAAACTAGAATGAATGATTAAAGGTATTTAGAGTATAAGTGAGATATATGAAGTATGGTAAAGGGTTTTTAATCATAATATAAACCTTGTAGTCCATCAATTGATAGTTACATCGTCTTGGGCATTTAGCCTAATCGCGTGTAACATGGGTTTTATTTGTGTTTAGTTGATTTCAAGGATATTGTGAAGTAGCTGTGCATCAGGTGAGTTTCATAGTCCCATTTTAACAATGTTTTCTTGGGATGGAAATGATGCAAAGGTTTTTTTAAATGTTTTAATTGCTGTGATTATGTGGTTTAATTTACGCATGGACTTTTATGTAGCT
This sequence comes from Tanacetum coccineum, assembly GCA_026074375.1. Taxonomy (NCBI): domain Eukaryota; kingdom Viridiplantae; phylum Streptophyta; class Magnoliopsida; order Asterales; family Asteraceae; genus Tanacetum; species Tanacetum coccineum. The sequence continues at coordinate 54,092 of BQNB010005092.1, read as the reverse complement.
ATTATATGTTAAGTGCTAAATGTTATGCATTGTTGGAGCGGGGGTAACGTTCCTACCTAATGTTGTGTGCTTTGGATCGGGAATAACGTTCCTACCCATTACTGTGAGATATGCTTTGTGGCTTGGATCAGGGGACACATTCCTTCCTAGTTATGGTTGTTTTGTACGTATGCATGTTAGCTTGTATAAAAGTTAGCTTAATTATGCTGCCATGTTCTATTTTATTAATCACAATAATTGATTGAAAGTTTGAATTGTGTGTCGTAAACCTATGACTCTCACCAACTGTTGTGTCATTTTTAAGCATTATTTTTAGGTGAGCATCATGAGGATTTTAAGAATAAGAAGATTAGCTATAGAGACCATAGGTTGCTTGTGGAGTTTAATCTCCTAGTTATTTCATGAATGAATGATTATTGAATGTTGTTGATTTGAACTGCTTAGGTTTATTTTGGATGTTTTGCATGTCTTGGTATTGACGTGAACCTCCTTTGCTTCAATACAAGACGCCATTTATCTTTTATGTTTGTTTAGGTATTTTCATGACACCTTGTGTCTATACCTTGGTTTCTTTTATGCATTGTAGTTCTCTATATAGACACCATTGTGTTGTGATGGTATCCATTCTCGTTACGCCTCGCGTTTTTGCCTTGGCGGGGTGTGATAGATTGGTATCAGAGCCAGGTTATAGAGAAGTAGGTGGTTTGACCTAGACTACAACCTAGGAGTCCTTCATATAGTTGCATATTCGGATCTATGTGTTTAGCTATCTAGGCGTTTTGTTTTCTTTCTTTTCTTCGAGTTTTATTTCGACCTACGGGCTACTCGATATCAGAACATCCAAAAGAGGAGCCAATTGAGGAGGAGCCTCTCGAGGAACTGAAGGAAGAAGCGTAGTTAGAAGAGTCGGAGGAGGAGGCCGACTCAGAATCTCTTGTTGGATGCTCGTAGCAGGCCTGGACTCGCGGAGTCGGGTGACTCTTGCAAAAGTAAAGTCAAACCTAAGCGAGGCCTAGCATAAGTTTATCCCCTCTTTTACCTTGACACGTCGCTATCAACGATTTCTTTTAGATATTACGTCTTTTGGGTACTTCAAGACCTTCATTTTCTTTATGTCGTTTTTGATTTTATCTTTATATAAATAAATATTATTTTGATGGAGCATCGTTTCTGTGTTATTTTGAAGTGGTTTAAGATGGGCAAGGTGGTATATGTGCTTATATGTATGTTATCATTGAGATGTGTAGTCTTGGAAGCAAGTACACGTGTGAAAGGATGCACTTATAATTATAGGTGGCCAACATAATTATAAAGGCATCACACACGTAGACTTGTGACCATGATTGCATTGATCGGTGTTTGCTTGTTAGTTGGTAGTGTAAGATGTTATATTATGTGCGGTTGTATTATAAATAGTTTCATAGTTGGTAAGTTTCCCTCCTATCTATAGTTTGTGGATACCTTGGATACCTGTTATTGCTACTATTATGATTGTTGGGTTTGTTTGTTGCTTAATATTTCATTCGGATTTCTAACTCTAAGTTTAGCATCCCTTGCTCGTACCATGTTAGTATGGATGTCCTAATTTTCCTATTCGGCGTCTTGATGAATATTGGTTGTTTGGATATGCTTCTTTGGATATTGGTGTGTTTCATTGGTTCTTTCATTGTATTGATTGCTCGTATGAGTATCAAAATTTTCTTTTAAGCACTAATTGTTCCTAACATATTAGTGCAGATCATTACTCCGTTCTTTATATATATCCTTCGGTTTTCGTAACTTGTTGCGGCATGTTAGTACTGACGCTTTTCAATGGTTGTTCTTTTGATCGTGAGTACGGATGAGTCTTTAAGTTCTTCTTTTGGTTCGTAATGCCTTCGTATAAATCTCTCTTGTGCATATTTGTTTCACTGTTATTCTGACTATATGGTTCCTTGTACTTCCTTTCATTTTCAAACAATAGAATTGTGTTAGAGTCTTTACGGTATTTTACAATCCCTTTTGGTATTACGATGTCCTTTGTTTGAGTAATATATTTATATTGATGTTAAGTTATGAAAATCCTTTTGAAGTATATCTTGATGGTGTTTGGGAAAAACTATTTTTGAAATGATCTTATGAATACGTTATGACATCGCTTTTACGTTAATTTCTCTTTATGAAAACTATGTTTACAATGATTTTTATAAAACGATGTGATACAGGTTGACTGTCAATACTATGTTTAAAATGATATTTATGAATAAGATATGTTTAAAATAGTCATTACAAATAAGATATGAAACTATTTTTTTAATGGTTAATAAATTTTATTTTTATTATGAAAAGTATATTTAAAATGATTTTTTATTATTTTAAAACGACTTTCTTTATTATTTTAACATGATTTAAAAAAAACAATATTTAATTGGTTATTTCGAGTAAAGTCGATTATTGGTATAAAAATTCTATCTTTCGCATTTATCAATCTTGATACGTATCATTATTCGTTATGTATTCCTTTTGTCTTGGTACGCTTTGTTGACTTTTTTATTTGCGTTTCCTATCGGTATAGATATTATATCATTTCTTTTAAGGATTCTTATGTCATTTGATCCACATCTATTTGCATATGTAAAGTCCCTTATATGTTTTCTAGCCTTTGATTCGATATTCGTTTGCTACCATATTCGATAAATTCATAACCCTTAGAATTCATTGATATAGGTTTTATTCGACCAAGTCACTCTTCGTGGGGAGCACCTGTGTTGTTAAAAAAGAAGGATGGTTCATTTTGAATGTGCATAGACTATCGAGAGTTGCATAAGCTGACCACCAAGAATCTCCCCAGGATCGACGACTTGTTCGACCAGTTACAAGTTTCGCGTTATTTCTCTAAGATAGATATTCGTTCCGATTATCATCAGTTAAGAGTACATGGAGAAGATATTCCAAAGACGGCATTTAGGACGCGGTATGGACATTTTGAGTTTACGGTTATGCCTTTTGGATTAATTAATGCACCATCGGTTTTCATGGACTTGATGAACCGGGTGTGCAAGCCGTATTTAGACAAGTTCATCATTTTGTTTATTGATGATATCTTGATCTACTCAAAGTCTATGGAGGAACATGAGGTTCATTTAAAGTTGGTGTTGGAGCTGCTGAAGAAGGAGAAGTTGTTTGTCAAGTTTTCCAAGTGTGAATTCTGGCTACAAGAAGTTCATTTTCTCGGACACGTAGTTAACAGTAATGGAATTCACATGTACCCTAGTAAGATAGAGGCAGTAAAGAATTGGAAGGTACCTAAGTCACCATCCGGGATACGATCATTCTTGAGATTAGCAGGTTACTACCGACGTTTCATCATAAATTTTTCTAAGATTGCTAAACCCCTTACTTTACTGACTCAGAAGAATCAGAAGTATGAATGGGCCAAGGAACAAGAGGAAGCTTTTTAGAAGTTACAGGAAAATTTGTGAAATGCACCAATATTGTCATTGCCTGATAGATCCAAAGAGTTTGTAGTTTACTGCGACGCGTCAAATTAAGGATTAGGTTGTACTCATGCAAAGAGGCAAGTGCATCACGACAATTGAAGATTCATGAGAAAAATTATACAACACTCGACCTAGAATTGGGAGCAGTAGTGTTTGTACTTAAGACCTGGAGGCATTACTTGTACGGGACGAAAAGTGTAATCTATACGGATCATAAGAGTTTGCAGCATATATTTGACTAGAAGGAGTTAAATATGCGTCAACGAAGATGGATTGAATTGTTTAGTGATTTTGACAGTGAGATTCGTTACCATCCGAGAAAGGCGAATGTAGTGGCTGAAGCATTAAGTAGAAAGGAGAGGGTGAAACCAAGACGAGTACGCGCAATGTCCATGACTATTAGTCAAGTGTTAAGGACAAGATATTGGCTGCTCCAGGTGAGGCGTCCAAGGTAGAGAACGCGACAACAAAAATGCTATGTGGCCTGGACTAACTAATGGAAAGGAAGGAAGATAGAGGTGTGTATTTTATATGGGTTTCCATCAATAAGTGATGTAAGGACATTAATTATGGATGAGGCTCATGCATCAAGGTACTTGGTATATCCGGGAGTGGGTAAGACATACTATGACCTTGGAGATATGTATGGTGGTCATGTATGAAGAAGGATACTGCTACCTATGTTAGAAATTGTCTGATTTGTTTAAAGGTGAAGGCTGAAACATCAAATACCTTCGGGTTTATTGCAACAACTTAAGATACCTGAGTGGAAATGGGATGATATCACTATGGACTTTATCACGAAGTTACCTAGGATGAAGAGTTAACATGATACTATATGAGTAATAGTCGATAGACTAACCAAGTCAGCTTATTTTCTGGTGATACGTGAGGATTAGAGTATGGAGAAGTTGGCAAGGTTGTATATTGATGAGATCGTCGCATGGCATGGAGTGCCTGTGTCGATTATCTCGGATCGAGATGGATGGGTTACATCGCGATTCTAGCAAACATTACAGAAATCCTTAGGGACGCGATTGGATATGAGTATGGCTTATCATCCTCAGACGGATGGATAAAGTGAGCGTACAATTCAGACATTGGAAGATATGTTAAGAGCATGTGTGATCGACTTTGGTGGCAGTTAGGATGTTCACCTATCGTTAGTTGAATTTGCTTATAATAATAGCTACCATTTAAGTATTCGATGTGCTCCGTTTGAGGCACTATATGGAAGGAAATGTAGGTCGCCCGTCCTATGGGCTGAAATTGGTAAAAGTAAATTGATTGGATCGAAATTAGTGCAAGAGACAATTGATAAGGAAGTCTTGATAAAGGAAAAGCTCAAAGCTGTGAGAGATCATCAAAAGTGCTATGCTGATAATAGGCGTAAGCCACTAGAGTTTGAGGTTGGAGATCAAGTGTTACTGAAGGTGTCGCCTTGGAAAGGCGTGATACGTATTGGAAAGAAAGGTAAGTTGGCACCAAGGTATATAGAACCATTTGAAATTCTTGAAAGGGTCAGTCCTGTAGCTTATCGATTAAGATTGCCTGAGGAATTGAGTGCGAGCATGACACATTTCACGTGTCGAATTCGAAGAAGTATTTGGCGGATGCAAAACTGCATGTGCCACTAGATGAGATTAAGGTTGACAAAACCCTTTATTTTGTTGAGGAACCTGTAGAAATTATAGATCGTAGGGTTAAGAGTTTGAAACGTAGTAAGATTTCTATTGTTAAGGTTCGTTGGAATTCAAAGCGTGGCCCTGAGTTTACGTGGGAGCGTGAGGACCATATGAAAGCTAAGTATCCCTGATTGTTTGTTGAAAGTGCTGTTGAACCTACTAGTTAAAATTTGGGATGAAATTTCCTAAAGGAGGGGATACTGTAACAACCGTGACTTTATTGAGGTTAGTTTAACCATTAGAGTTAACTTGCCTAACTTTATGTGTTTTGATTTGTGCGTGTAAGTCGACTTGGTGGTTTATGTGGTTTGATATATGTGTTGTTATATGAGTTTGTGAGAGTGGAAATGAATGATTTAGTCATTTCTTTTCGTATGTGATGATGATTTCGGAAGTATAGGATTTTCGTTATTTTATCGTCGGTAAAATTGAAAAAGTATGTATCGTTAAGTTTCGAGCTGAGATTAATTAGTAAATTGAGATTTTACAATTTATTTATGAAGTAATAAGTAAATAATAATTTGGGGAAAAATAATAATAAGTAGTGTAAGTGTTTTATTTTAAGTTATGTATTTATTTAAGTATTTAAGGTAAATAAGTAGTGAATAGTTTTGTATTTTAAAAAATATATAAAATATATATAGGAGGAAGGAAGAACGAAATTTTATAGAATAAAAAAATTAAAAAAAAATAATTTAAAAAAAGGGATGTTGGTTGGATCGGTTATAAAGAAAGAAAGAAAAAAGGAAACAAATCTGATTACAATTAGGATTCTAGGTAGTATAAATATAAGATCAATAAATCTCTAAAACACTTTTCTCTCCTCTCTTTGTTTGTTCGACCGATTCCATCAAGAAAAAAAAAATATTTTTTTTAATCAAGAACCAATGTGGTGATTCAAGTGTAATCAAGTAAAGGTTTAAGTATGTTTTCAATTAAGTTTTTGTTTAATTATTTTATAATTAGTAACTTTAATTGATGGAATAATTAGGGTTCATAAATTTTCTGTAAATTAATGATATAAAACTATATGGGAGTGTTCGGGATTCGATTTAGAGCATGTTCGTGTAACGGTTTAGTTTAGAACGCGTTAGATTGAGAGTTAGGGTTTGGCAGAATTTTGGGTCGTGTTGATTGAATGATATCTTAATGATAAAAACGAGTTTTAGGTTGAATCTTGTGCCTAAATTGAAGTTCAAAGAGTCTATTTTCCAAAAAGTCCAGCCTCGAAAGGTTTTCAGGTAGGGAAGTTAGTCAAATAATTTTTGCAAGAAAAGTTGTCAAAATAGTAAATTTGGGGCAGATTTGGGTCTGATCTCGTGGAGTAAAACCCCTACTTAAAGTTAAATTGAGGTTTACTAAAAATCATAGGTCATATTTTATATGTCTATTAACTCCAGCTCAAAGCAAAACTCCTAATTCATTGTCTAAGTATTTTTAGGAAAATCAAACTTTTTGGTGTGCGTTTAGATCCGAATTTAAGTACTTTGTGATGTTGAATTTTTATAAAATAGTTAGGCTCAATATTATTTTTTCTAAAAAATCACAGTAGTTACATCGTCTTGGGCATTTAGCCTAATCACGTGTAACATGGGTTTTATTTGTGTTTAGTTGATTTCAAGGATATTGTGAAGTAGTTGTGCATCATGTGAGTTTCATAGTTCCATTTTTACTATGTTTTCTTGGGATGGAAATGATGCAAAGGTTTTTTTTATTGTTTTAATTGTTGTGATTATGTGGTTTAATTTACGCATGGATTTTTATGTAGCTATTATATGTTATGTGCTAAATGTTATGCGTTCTTAGAATGGGGGTAACGTTCCTACCCAATGTTGTGTGCTTTGGATCGGGGGCAACGTTCCTACCCATTACTATGAGATATGCTTTGTGGCTTGGATCGGGGGACACGTTCCATCCTAGTTATGGTTGTTTTGTACGTATGCATGTTAGCATGTATAATAGTTAGCTTAACTGTCCTGCCATGTTCTGTTTTATTAATCACAATAATTGATTGAAAGTTTGAATCGTGTGTCGTAAATCTATGACTCTCACCAACCGTTGTGTTGATGTTTTTAAGCATCATTTTTAAGTGAGCATCATGAGGATTTTAAGAATAAGAGGAGTGGCTAGAGAGACCATAGGCTGTTTGCGGAGTTTAATCTCCTAGTTATTTCATGAATGAATAAATGAATATTGAATGTTGTTGATTTGAACTGCTTAGGTTTATTTTGGATGTTTTGCATATCTTGGTATTGACGTGAACCCACTTTGCTTCAAAACAAGACGCCATTTATCTTTTATGTTTGTTTGGGTATTTTCATGACACCTTGTGTCTATACCTTATGTCTATACCTTGGGTATTTTTATGACACCTTGTGTCTATACCTTGGTTTCTTTTATGCATTGTAGTTCTCTATATAGACACCATTGTGTTGTGATGATATCCATTCTCGTTACGCCTCGTGTTTCTGCCTTGGTGGGGTGTGACATAAACAGTACTAACTAATCAAACAGTACTAACTTATTCTCAGCAGCATTAACTTCATCTCTGAGCAGTCTTAATCTTGAGCAATACTAACTTTGTACTAGCAGTACTAACTTTGTACCAACAGTAGTAAACACTTAGTATATTTTCACTAGCAGTACTAATTTTGTACTAGAAGTAGTAACTTTGTACTAGCAGTAGTAATTTTGTACTAGCAGTAGTAATTACTTAGCATATTTTCTTTGAAGTTCATGAGCAGCACTAAATCTAGTCTGAGCAGCATTAACACAAGCATGAACATCAATAATTTTAATCCCAACAATCCTCTCCTAAACTTGATATTCTTCTTCAAAATCATCAAGTTTCTTCATTTAAAGTTTCATTAACACCAAGAGGATGCTTCTAAACACTTCTTAATTCTTTAGCTATTTCATGATGAATTTAAGAAGCTGATAAACCATTTCACTTTCATAATCAATCATAAGCTTCTTTTCCAACATCATTAAAAGTGTAAGTGGTGCAAGGGGATACTTCTTCTCTACTAACATATAGATCTGCACATGTTGCATCATCAAGGAATGTACTCCACAGGAGTCATACAACTTCCATTCCAACACTTTGTATTCCTGTTGATTTCTCCACACTACATCTTCTACATGTGGTTCAAACATTGTTTTCAAGTCACCCCATAATAAAAAATCTAAGTCTTCCACTGGTCTTGTTGACTCATAATTAGCTTTTACCAGCTTGTACAGATCTTCCAAATCTTCCCTGTCAAAACTTTTAAGCATTTGACTAAAGAACATATACATCTGAGATTTTCCATCAGCTCTCATTATTTGATAGAGATGTTTGACAGAACATGGAAGGATACAAACTCAAAGATTTAAAGTTGAAAGACTTTGATTCTATTCAATAGATGTTTGACAGAGCATTTAAAAGGGTAAATACATTTGAAGACTTTAGAACATAGTTGGTGAAAGGCAATGAAAATAGAAGTTGTTGTAGCATCAATAATTTGCTTAACAGGAACAGAGTTGATGCTATTGATGCAGATGAAGAAATTACCCTAGTTAGTGTTCATGATGTGAATGCTTCTGCTGATGAGGATATGTTTGTTGCAGAACAAGATATTGTTGAAGAAGTAGTTAAAGTTATTAACACTGCTAAGCAAATTGTTGATGCTACAACAACTACTGCTACAACTACTAATGTTGATGATATTACTTTGGCTTAAGCACTTAAAGAAATGAAAAGTACAAAACCCAAGCAGAAAGGGGTTGTTATAAAAGAGCTGGGTGAATCTACAACAAGAATATCTTTACAACAATCATATGATAAAGGTAAAGGGATATTGATAGAACCTGTGAAGCCTATAAAGAAGAAAGATCAAATCAGGCTTGATGAAGAAACTGCTTTATATTTACAAGTTGAATTTGATGAAGAAGAAAGACTTATAAGAGAGAAAGCTGAAAAAGAAGAAGAAGCCAATATTGCCTTGATTGAAACATGGGATGATATACAGGCAAAGATTGATGTTGATCATCAATTGGCTAAAAGAATGCAAGCACAAGAACAAGAAGAGTTGTCTATTAAAGAAAAGGCTACATTATTTCAACAACTCTTAGAGAAAAGAAGAAAGCATTTTGCAGCTAAAAGAGCAAAAGAGAAAAGAAACAAACCACCAACAAAAGCTCAACAGAGAAAGATAAGGTGTACTTACCTAAGGAACATGGAAGGATACAAGCTCAAAGATTTAAAGATGAAAGAATTTGATTCTATCCAAGAGATGTTTGTCAGAGCATTTAAAAGGGTAAATACATTTGAAGACTTTAGAACAGAGTTAGTGAAAGGCAATGAAAAGAGAGCATGAGTAGAGTTGAAACAAGAGGTTACAAAGAAGTAAAAGGTAGAAGATGACAAAGAAACAACAGAGATTAAACAGTTAATGAAAATCAACCTAATAAAAAAGAAGTAGTAATTGATGTTATACCTCTGGCTGTTAAGTCTCTAAGTATTGTTGGCTGGAATATTTACAAAGAAGGAAGAAAAAACTATTATCAAATAATGAGATCTAATGGAAAGTCTCAAATGTACATGTTCTTTAGTCAAATGCTTAAAAGTTTTGACAGGGAAGATTTAGAAGATCTATACAAGTTGGTAAAAGCTAAATATAAGTCAACAAGACCAGTGGAAGACTTAGATTTGTTATTATGGGGTGACTTGAAAACAATGTTTGAACCACATGTAGAAGATGAAGTATGATCAACAGGAATACAAAGTGTTGGAATGGAAGTTATATGAATCCTGTCGAGTACAATCCTTGATGATGCAACATGTGTAGATCTATATGTTGGTAGAGAAGAAGTATCCCTTTACACCACTTACACTTTCAATGATGTTGGAAAAGAAGCTTATGATTGATTATGAAAGTGAAATGGCTTATCAGCTTCTTAAACTTATCATGAAACAGCTTAAGAAATAAAGAAGTTTTTGGAAGCATCCTCCTGGTGTTGATGAAGCTTTAAATGAAGAAATTTGATGATTTTGAAGAAGAATATCAAGTTTAGGGGAGGATTGTTGGGATTAAAATTACTACTGTTCATGTTTGTGTTAATGCTGCTCAGACTGGATTTAGTGATGCTCATGAACTTCAAAGAAAATATGCTAAGTAGTTACTACTGCTAGTACAAAGTTACTACTGCTAGTACAAAGTTAATATTGCTAGTACAAAGTTACTACTACTTGTACAAAGTTAGTACTGCTAGTAAATATTAGTACTGCTAGTGAAAATATACTAAGTGTTTACTACTGCTGGTACAAAGTTAGTACTGCTAGTACAAAGTTAATACTGCTCAAGATTAAGACTGCTCAGAGATGAAGTTAATGCTACTGAGAATAAGTTAGTACTGTTTGATTAGTTAGTAATGCTTATATGATATGTATTAAGTTATTTGTTTATAGAAAAGATTATGAATACTTAGGAAAGTATTGTAAGCCGACTAGGGATCCTTGGTGTATAAAAAGAGATACTAGGGCATAGAGTTTGATACATATAGAACAATCAAGATAGATCAAATTAAAATTATTGCTGTTCATGTTTGTGTTAATGCTGCTCAGACTGGATTTAGTGATGCTCATGAACTTCAAAGAAAATATGCTAAGTAGTTACTACTGCTAGTACAAAGTTACTACTGCTAGTACAAAGTTAAAACTGCTAGTAAATATTAGTACTGCTAGTGAAAATATACTAAGTGTTTACTACTACTGGTACAAAGTTAGTACTGCTAGTACAAAGTTAGTACTGCTCAAGATTAAGACTGCTCAAAGATGAAGTTAATACTGCTGAGAATAAGTTAGTACTGTTTGATTAGTTAGTACTGCTTATATGGTATGTATTAAGTTATTTGTTTATAGAAAAGATTATGAATGCTTAGGAAAGTATTGTAAGCCGACTAGGGATCCTTGGTGTATAAAAGGAGGTCCTAGGGCATAGAGTTTGATAAATATAGATCCATAGATAGATCAATCTTTTATCAATCTTTTTCCTTTATATAGCTTCAAGGTCTTTGTAACCCTAATACTTTGAGAGTATTCGTATTATTATCATTAATAATATTGGAGCTTATTTATTGAATTGTATGTTCATTGAATTACTGTTTCATTGATAATTCTGCTTTATATTAAAGATTAGATTCCGCATAATCTTTAATACATTCAAACATAGTTTCTAATATAGTTGTGTTAGATGTATCTAATATAACTAAACCTTAAACAAGCTTAAGTGATTCGATCTATTGAAGTGGGATCAACAAGTGGTATCAGAACTTGTTGAGAAGCTGTGAATAAGCAGAACCTATTTTTGCTAAAAGATATTGATCAAGATTCTTCACACATGGTGACTGTATCTAAAGTTACCATGCTCAAACCTGGTGAGTATGAGATATGAAGGATGAGGATTGAACAATATATCCAGATGATAGATTATGCACTGTGGGAAGTCATGGAGAATGGTGCAACCTTGCCAAAAAAAAATTATGGAAGGAGTTATGACAGAGATGCCTATTACAATTGTTGAAGAAAAGGCTCAGAGAAGATTAGAGGTGAAAGCTAGATGTACTTTAATGATCAGCATTCCCAATGAACATTAGTTAAAGTTTAACTCTATAAAGGATGCTAAGAAGTTGCTGGAAGTTGTTAAAAAGAGATTTGGTGGGAATGCAGCTATAAGAAAGACTCAAATGAATCTCTTAATGCAGCTATAGGCTTTAAAATATTGTGAGTCAGTTGGAGCTTTTGGATGAAAAGCTTTCACAAGAAGATGTTAATCAAAAGTTATTAAGAAGTTTGTCACCTGAGTGGAACACACATGCTGTTGTGTGGAGGAATAAAGCTGATTTGGATACAATGAACATGGATGATCTCTACAACAACCTCAAGGTGTATGAACCAGAAGTTAAAGGGATGTCTAGCTCAAGTTCAAGCACATAGAACATAGCTTTTGTGTCCTCTTTAAATAACAACACTAGCAGCACTAATGGAGCAGTTAATACTGCTCAAGCAGTTAATACTGCTCATAGAGTTTCTACTACTAGCACTCAAGTTAATGATGCTTACTCTACAAATATTGATACCTTGACTGATGTTGTTATTTGTGCATTCTTTACTAGTCAACCAAATAGTCCTCAACTTGTACATGAGGACTTACAACAAATCCATCCAGATAACATAGAAGAGATGGATTTAAGATGGCAAATGGCCATGTTGACTATAAGGGCAATAAGGTTTTTGAAAAATACAAGAAGGAAGCTTACTGTTAATGGCAATAAGACTATTGGTTTTGATAAGTCCAAAGTATAGTGCTACAACTGCCATAAGAGGGGACATTTTGCTAGAGAGTGCAGAGCTCCAAGAAATCAAGACAACAAGAACAAGGAAATCTCAAGAAGGAGTGTACCTGTAGAAACATCTACTTCTACAGCTTTAGTGTCATGTGATGTTCTTGGTGGATATGACTAGAGTGATTAGGCAGAGGAAGGGCCTAATTATGCACTCATGGCTTTCTTAGAGGTATCCAATGATTCTATTTGTTCAAAATCTTGTTTGGAAACTGTTGAACTTCTTAAATCTCAAAATAATCAACTATTAAAAGATTTAAAGAAATCTGAGTTAATAGTTCTAGGTTATAAGACATGCTTAGAGTCATTAGAAGAAAAACTTGAAGTTTATAAAGCAAATGAGTCTATTTATTTACAAGATATTAAGGGCTTAAAATTTGAAATTCATTTAGGAGAAATAACTATTAGATAGTTTAGAAAGAAGCTTGAAACAGTTCAAAAAGAAAAAGATAACATTCAACTTAATGTAGATAAATTTGAACATGCATCTAAAAGCTTAAACAAGCTCATAGATTGTCAGATAGTTGACAATTGCAAGAAAGGTTTAGGCTATGAAAATTATAATGCAGATCCACCTCCCTACACAGGAAATTTAATGCCTTCAACACCTGAATTGTCTTTTACTGGTTTAGATGAGTTTGTTAATAAGCATGTAGTTAAGAACTATAAAGCTATGTCTAGTGAAGAAGTGCCTAAGGTAGTTAGGAAGAATGATGATGCCTCATGTATTGAAGAATGGGTGTCAGATGATGAGGAAGAGGATATGTCTCAGCCTAAACCAAAAAAGAAAACAGTTAGGCCTAGTATTGAAGAGAAAGAGTTTGTCAAATCTAAACAACAAAAACAAAATGCTAGGAAAACTGTTAAACAAGTTGAGCAACATAGATAAAACACTCACAGTTCAAGAGGAAATCAAAGAAATTGGAATAATATGATGTCTCAAAAACTAGGAAGCAATTTTGAGACGTTTAATAAGGCCTGCTATGTGTGTGGAAGCTTTGATCATTTGCATGTTGATTGCAATTACCATCAAAAATAGTTTCAAAGGATGGTAAAACCTGTTTGGAACAATGCTCAAAGGGTGAATCATTAAAACTTTGCTAAAAAGACTTACCCTTTTTCTAAAAAGAACTTGGTTCCACGAGTCATATTAATGAAGTCTGGTTTAGTATCAATAAATACTGCTAGACAAAATATTTCAAAAATAGCAGTATTGGTTAATACTGCTAGACAAGTTAATGTTACTCACTCAAAAACAATAGTGAATGCTGCTAGACCAATGTCATATCTTTCTAAAACAACACATTCAACTGTTAAGAGGCCCATTCATAAGAACATAACATTTAAAAAAAGTAATATTAATCAAAGATTTAATACAGTAGTTAATGTTGTTAAGGGTAAAAAGGTTAATACCGCTAGGCCAAAAGCAGTAGTTAATTCTGTTAAGGCCTTAGCTTGTTAGGTTTGGAAACTAAAGCATAATGTTTTAGACCATGTTTCTAAACACAACAGTGCATCAATCATCATAAAAAAGTTTGATTATATTGATGCACAAGGCAGATCAAGTCAGTGATGGCTTGGGTCCCCAAAAGAAAATGATTTTCTTATCTAATATGCAGGGCAATCCACAAATGGATTTACAGGATCAAGGAGTGATTGATAGTGGATGCTTAAGGTACATGACATGGAACATGTCCTATCTTACAGACTATGAAGAGATAGATGGAGGATATGTTGCTTTTAGAGGGAATCCCAAAGGAGGGAAAATCACTAGGAAAAGGTACCATTAAAACTGGTAATCTAGATTTTGAAAATGTGTTTTTTGTGAGAGAGTTAAAGTTTAATCTCTTTAGTGTCTCACAAATGTGTGATAAAAAGAAGATTGTTCTTCTTAATGACACAGAATGTATTGTTTTATCTCCAAACTTTAAGTTAATTGATGAAAGTCAAGTTTTACTTAGAGTTCCTAGAGAGAACAATATGTATAGTGTTGATTTAAAGAACATAGTCCCTAAAGGAGGTTTAACTTGCCTTTTTGCAAAAGCCATATCTGATGAATCTAAACTTTGGCATAGAAGGCTAGGTCACTTAAATTTTAAAACCATGAATAAATTTGTTAAGGGAAATCTTGTAAGAGGTTTACCTTCCAAACTTTTAGAAAATGATCAAACCTGTGTTGCTTGTCAAAAGGGAAAGCAGCACAGAGCCTCTTGTAAGTCCAAAACAGAGAACTTAATCAGTCTTCCTTTACATTTGTTGCATATGGACTTGTTTGGTCTAACATTTGTAAAAACCTTAAAAAGAAAATGTATTGCCTAGTTGTCACAGATGATTATAGTAGGTTTACATGGGTTTTATTTCTAGCTACTAAGGATGAGACTAGTGGCATTCTTAAGTCCTTTATAAATGAGATAGAAAATCTAGTAGATCACAAGGTTTAGGTGATTAGATGTGATAATAGGACTGAGTTCAAAAACAGAGAAATGAATCAGTTTTATGAGATGAAGGGTATTTTGAGACAATTTAGTGTAGCTAGAACTCCTTAACAAAATGGAGTCGATGAGAGGAGGAATAGGACACTAATTGAGGCTGCTAGGACTATGTTAGCTGATTCTAAGTTGCCAGTTACTTTTTGGGTAGAAGCAGTTAATTCTACTTACAACGTGCAAAATAGAGTGTTAATAGTTAAGCCTCAAAACAAGACCCCATATGAACTTTTTAATGGTAGAACACCAACTTTAAGTTTTATGAGACCATTTGGGTGTCCTGTTACCATTCTTAATATCATAGATCACTTAGGCAAATTTGATGGTAAGGCTAATGAAGGTTTCTTTGTTAGATACTCTGAGAATAGTAAAGCATTTAGAGTATTCAATAGTAGAACAATGATAGTGGAAAACTTGCATATTAGGTTTAGTGAGAGTACATCTGATGTTGTAGGTAGTGGACTAGATTGGCTATTTGATATTGATGCACTAACAAGAATAATGAATTATGAGCCAATTGTTCAGATACACAGTCTAATGGTTTTACAGGTACAAAAGCAAGTGATAATGCAGATCAAGCTTACATGTTGCTACCATTATGGACTGCTGATCTACCATATTCCCAAGATCTAAAGAGTTCTCATGATAATGGTTCCAAACCTTTAAATGATGATGGAAAAAAGGTTGATGAAGATCCAAGAAAAGCTAGTGAATGTAAAGATCGAGAGAAGGAAGATAATGTTAACAGCACTAACAATGTTAATACTATTAGTTCAACTGTTAATGTTGCTGGCACAAATAAGGTTAATGTTGTTGGTAGCAAAACAAGCATTGAACTTCCATTTGACCAAAATATGCCTGCTTTGGAAGATGTTAGCATATTTGACTTCTCAAGAGATTATGAAGATGATGTTGTAGTGGCTAACATAAATAATTTGGGTACAAGAATTCATAAAGATCATCCTCTTGATCAAGTGATTGGAGATTTGCAATCAACTACATAAACAAGAAAGATGTTAAAGAATTTGGAGGAACATAGGTTTGTTAGTACTATTCAACAAAGAACAAACCATAAAGACCTTCAAAACTGCTTGTTTGCTTGTTTTTTATCATGGGAAGAACCCAAAAAGGTAATTTATGCATTGAAAGATCCAAGCTGGATAGAGGCTATGCAGGAAGAGCTTCTACAATTCAAGTTACAAGAAATTTAGACTTTAGTAGATTTACCAAATGGAAAAAGGGCTATAGGATCTAAATGGGTTTTTAGGAATAAAAAGGATGAAAAGGGAATTGTGATATGAAATAAAGCAAGATTGGTTGCTCAAGGATACACACAAGAAGAATGGATTGACTATGATGAAGTATTTGCCCCTGTTGCAAGAATTGAAGCAATTAAGCTATTTTTAGCTTATGCTTCATTTAAAGATTTTATGGTGTATCAAATGGATGTAAAAAGTGCTTTTTCTCTATGCGAAGATTAAAGAAGAGGGGTATGTAAGTCAACCACTAGGATTTGAAGATCCAGACTTTCCTGATAGAGTATACAAGGTTGAAAAAGCACTGTATGGACTACATCAAGCTCCTAAAGCTTGGTATGAAACCTTGTCAACATATGTGTTGGACAATGAGTTTCAAAGAGGGAAAATTGACAAGACCATATTCATCAAAAGGTACAAAGGTGATATTTTACTGGTTCAAGTTTATGTAGATGATATCATCTTTGGTTCAACAAAGAAGGAGCTATGCGTTGCATTTGAGAAGTTGATGCATGAGAAATTTCATATGAGTTCTATGGCAGAACTTACATTCTTCTTGGGATTACAAGTGCAGCAGAAAAAGGATGGCATATTTATTAGTTAAGATACATATGTAGCTGAAATTTTAAAGAAATTTAGATTTACAGAAGCTAAGACTGCAAGTGCACCAATGGAAACTCAAAAGCCTTTGCTCAAGGATGAAAATGGTGAAGAAGTGGATGTTCATATGTATAGGTCAATGATTGGTTCATTGATATATCTTACATCTTCAAGACCTGACATCATGTTTGCAGTGTGTGCCTATGCTAGATACCAAGTGAATCCAAAGGTTTCACATCTTCATGTTGTGAAAAGGATTTTTAGGTACTTAAAAGGTCAACCTAAATTGGACCTTTGGTATCTAAAAGATTATCCTTTTGATTTGGTAGTATACATTGATAGTGATTATGCTAGAGCAAGCTTGGATTGGAAGTCTACAACAGGAGGTTTTCAATTCCTTGGATGTAGATTGATATCATGGCAGTGTAAGAAACAAACACTGGTTGCAAATTCCACAACAGAAGTTGAGTATGTGGCTGCATTAAGTTGCTGTGGACAAGTGCTTTGGATTCAGAATCAACTATTTGATTATGTGTACAATTTTATGCATACCAATAGATCGAATTCCTAAAGCTTGTTTAAGGTTTAGTTATATTAGATAAATCTAACACAACTGTAGTAGAAACTATGTTTGAATGTATTAAAGATTATGCGGAATCTAATCTTTAATATTAAGTAGAATTATTAATGAAACAGTAATTCAATGAACATATAATTCAACAAATAAGCTCCAATATTATTAATGATAATAATACAAATACTCTCAAAGTATTAGGGTTACAAAGACCTTGAAGCTATGAAAAATAAAAAGATTGATAAAAGATTGATATATATAACGATTGATAATAGCTTTTTCTTCCTTCTTTGTAAATCTTCCAGCCAACAATACTTGGAGACTTAATAGCCAGAGGTATAGCATCAATTGCTACTTCTTTTTTATTAGGAATTATTTTCATTCACTGTTTAATCTTTGTTGTTTCTTTGTCATCTTCCACCTTTTGCTTCTTTGTAACCTCTTGTTTCAGCTCTACTCGTGCTCTCTTTTCATTGCCTTTCACCAACTCTGTTCTAAAGTCTTCAAATGTATTTACCCTTTTAAATGCTCTGTCAAACATCTCTTGAATAGAATCAAAGTCTTTCAACTTCAAATATTTGAGCTTGTATCCTTCCATGTTCTTTAGGTAAGTACACATGATCTTTCTCTGTTGAGCTTTTGTTGGTGGTTTGTTTCTTTTCTCTTATGTTCTTTTAGCTGCAAAATGCTTTCTTCTTTTCTCTAAGAGTTATTGAAATAATGTAGTATTTTCTTCAATAGATAACTCTTCTTGTTCTTGTGCTTGCATTCTTTTAGCCAATTGATGATCAGCATCAATCTTTGCCTGTATATCATCCCATGTTTCAATTAAGGCAATATTGGCTTCTTCTTCTTTTTCAACTTTCTCTCTTGCAAGTCTTTCTTCTTCATCAAATTTAGCTTGTAAATATAAAGTAGTTTCTTTATCAAGCCTGATTTGATCTTTCGTGTTCATAGGCTTTACAGGTTCTATCAGTATCCCTTTACCTTGATCTTGTGATTGTTGTGAAGATAGTTATGAAGATATTCTTGTTGTAGATTCACCTAGCTCTTGTATAACAACCCCTTTCATCTTGGGTTTTGTACTCTTCATTTCTCTAAGTGCTTGAGCCAAAGTAATATCATCAACAATAGTAGTTGTTGTAGCAGCACTAACAGTTGGCTTAGTAGTATTAATAACTTCAACTACTTCTTTAGCAACTTCTTGTTCTGCAACAAACATCTCCTCATCAGCAAAAGCATTCACATCATGAACATTAGCTAGGGTAATTTCTTCATCTACATCAATAGCATCAATCTTCCCTTGTTTGGACGCATCCTCACCTAAACTTTCTTCATCATCAGAGGATTCTACCCTTAGCAGTCAAACCAACTTTGTTTAATCTCTTCATCTTATGAGTTATTGACCTATCTTTCTTTTCAAGCTTCTTGACTCTCATTTTCAAACTAAAAATCTCATTATGTTGAGAGGTCTTTCTCTTCTCTAAATCAAGAACCTGATTTTGTAAAGTGGTACATAATGCCATCAATTCATCAAGTTTAAGTCTATCCTCGTCACTTCGAAGTGTGTTACCTCTTGCGAGCATTGAATCATTGTAATGTAAAGATACACTCTCAAACCTAGTTTGAGCAATAGTATCCCCCATGGTTTCTTGGCACCCGGGACCACCACTTGAATTAGTTCCTTAGGAACTAGATTCATTAGGTGTTGCCTTAGATTGGGTCTTATTGATGTTACCATTGTCCTGCTATACTTCTAAGCTAGAAGCAGTAGTGACAGCCCTCACTAAACTGTTACCCAACTCCTTATAGACAGCCTTATCTGTAACATTTTCAATAGGAACACTAGACTAAGGTACCTGAGTGTCCTTTCTTTTAGGCTTCCTAGGTTGTTGTGTCTTTTGAGGTTAAGTTGATGATTGAGTAATGATAGTTGTATGATGGGGATCAGTTGGATTTACTGAACCTTCACCTAATTACAATTGGTTTTGTACCACCATTGTTAGAAATAAAGGTGTTACTCTACCAGAAAAACCTTTGCATACCCTTCTTATATTTCCAAAGATCTTCTTAGTGTGAGAGGGTGCAATATAAATTCTCTTATGAGTTGACATCCCATCAAGTTGTTGATCCAAAAATAATTGTACAAACCTTTGATACATCAAAAATTTGCCAGACAACTTATCCAAGTTTCTAATCATACTTTCAAAAATGAATTTTGAAAAGTTGAATTTCTGGTTTGTAGCTAAGCAGATAATGGCAGATGCCATAGTACTACTAAACTCATTCTAAGCAGTAGTCTTTGGACTTAGACACTGTGAAATATTATGAATTAGAAATTTCTATTGTGGGGAGAAGAATGGTTTATAGAAGGTTAGCTTTTGTGAAATTTTCTCATACCCCATCAATGCGGGTTGTTCAAAAATGGTAGAATTTGGTAAACAGTCAACACCTTCTTTATTCGCTAGTTGAAGATCTCTTCTAACAGAGGATTCAGTAATGATTATCTTTTTCCCATCTACTAGGGCATGTAACTGTGCCTCCCCATTGATAGTTTTGACCTTGATAGTAGACCAGAACTGTTCGATGCAAGAAATGTATATAGTAGGATTAATCGTTAATGCATACCTTATAGGGTGTGCATTCAAAAAATCTACAATTTGTTTAAACCCATCACTCTCTGTGGGTTTAGACAAAAATGCGAACATATTATGAGTATCTGCAAACTTTAAAGTCGTCATTTGTGTTGGGTTTTTGAAAATGGATGATAAAATTGAGTTAGGGTTTGTAATTGGAGAGTATTTGAGAGAATGAAATCAATTAATTGATTAAATTAATTGAATTGAAGTATTTATGAAAAATACCCTTAACAACCCAGCAGTAGTAACTTAGGAGTTGTAAGTTATGCCTAGTAGCATTAACTTTGATTCAGCAGTAGTAAGTTATGCCTAGCAGCATTAACTTTGAGTCACTAGTATTAACTTCAATTCCATCAGTAGTAACTCAGTAGTAGTAAGTTATGCCTAGCAGCATTAACTTTGAGTGACCAATATTAACTTTAATTCCATTCCAAATAGTTTTTCCATCATCAATCTAACACTTTTCTTTGCTTTTCCTGCAAAAGGTTAGCCCAAAAACCAAGAAAACATAAGCCATATAAATTTTCACAATTATCACAGTATTAATTATACCTAGCAGTATTAAGTATAACTAACAGTAGAAACTCATCAGTATTAAGCATAACCAGCAGTACTAATTATACTTAACAGTATTAAGTATAACTGACAGTAGAAACTCAGCAGTATTAAGTATAACCAACAGTACTAATTATACTTAATAGCATTAAGTATAACTGACAGTAGAAACTCAGCAGTATTAAGTATAACCAGCAGTACTAATTATACCTAACAGCAAAAACTTTTAATGACATGAATAACAGTACTAATTTATACAAAACTCTACAAAAACATAAAGAGATAAAAGACTTTAAAGATTTAGCATTTCAATACTAGCAATTAAATATTGAAATCTACTTACATCAAAAGCTTTTGTAAGCAAATCTACAACATTCTTGTCAGTATGGATTTTGATCATTTGAATTAATTTCTTTTCATTGCAATCTTTAATAAAATGATGTCTGATCTCTATATGCTTTGTTTTTAATGAAAACAGGGTTTTTAATTATATAAATAGTACTGTTATTGTTAATAAAGATCTTGGTATGCATAAAATTGTACCCATAATCAAGTAGTTGATTATGAATCCAAAGCACTTATCCACAGCAACTTGAAGGAGCCACATACTCAGCTTCTGTTATTGAATTTGCAACCACTATCTGTTTCTTGCACTGCCATGATATTAATCTATATCTAAGGAATTGACAACCTCTTGTTGTAGACTTTCTATCCAAGCTTGCTCCAGCATAATCACTATCAGTGTATGCTACCAAATCAAAAGGAGAATCTTTTAGATACCAAAGGCCCAATTCAGGTTAACCTTTTAAGTACCTAAAAATCCTTTTCACAGCATGAAGATGTGAAACCTTTGGATTAACTTAGTATCTAGCATAGGCACACACTGCAAACATAATGTCAGGTCTTGAAGATGTAAGATACATCAATGAACCAATCATTGACCTATACATATGAACATCTACTTCTTCACCATTTTCATCCTTGAGCAGAGGCTTTTGAGTTTCCATTGGTGTGCTTGCAGTCTTGACTTCTGTAAACCTAAATTTCTTTAAAATTTCAGCAACATATTTATCTTGACTAATAAATATGCCATCCTTTTTCTGCTGCACTTGTAATCCTAAGAAGAATGTATGTTCTCCCATAGAACTCATTTGAAATTTATCATGCATCAACTTCTCAAATGCATTGCATAACTCATTCTTTATTGAACCAAAGATGATATCATCCACATAAACTTGAACCAGTAAGATATCACCTTTGTGCCTTTTGATGAATAAAGTCTTATCAATTTTCCCTCTTTGAAACTCATTGTCTAACAGATATGTTGACAAGGTTTCATACCAAGCTCTAGGAGCTTGATGTAGTCCTTACAGTGCTTTTTCAACCTTGTATACTCTATCAGGAAAGTCTGGATCTTCAAATCCTGGTGGTTGACAGACATATACCTCTTCTTCAATCTTCCCATAGAGAAAAGCACTTTTTACATCCATTTGATACACCATAAAATATTTAAATGAAGCATAAGCTAAAAATAGCCTAATTGCTTCAATTCTTGCAACAGGGGAAAATACTTCATCATAGTCAATCCCTTCTTCTTATGTATATCCTTGAGCAATCAATCTTGCTTTATTTCTTATCACAATTCCCCTTTCATCCTTTTTATTCCTGAAACCCCATTTAGAGCCTATAGCCCTTTTTTCATTTGGTAAATCCACTAAAGTCCAAACTTCGTGTAACTTGAATTATAGAAGCTCTTCCTGTATAGCCTCTATCTAGCTTAGATCCTTCGATGTATGAATTACCTTTTTAGATTCTTCCTGTGATAAAAAACAAGCAAACAAGCAGTTTTGAAGGTCTTTATGGTTTGTTCTTTGTTGAATAGTACTAATAAACCCATGTTCCTCCAAATTCTTTGACATCTTTCTTGTTTGTGTTGCTGATTGCAAATCTTTAATCACTTGATCAAGAGGATGATCTTTATGAATTCTTATAGTTAGATTAGGACTGGCTTGGATTTTTGTATCTAAATTTTTCATGTCAGCCACTGCAACATCATCTTCATCATCTATTGAGAAGTAAAATATGCTAACATTTTCCAAAGCAGGCATATTTGGATCAAATGGAAGTTCAATGCTTGTTTTTCTACCAACAACATTAACCTCACTTGTGCTAGTAGTATTAACGGTTGAACTAACAGTATTAACATTGTTAGTGTTGTTAACATTATCTTCCTTCTCTTGATCTTTACATTCACTAGCTTTTCTTGGATCTTCATCAACCTTCTTTCCATCATCATTTGAAGGTTTAGACCTATCATCATGAGAACTCTTTGGATCTTGGGAATATGGTGGATCAACAGTCCATAATGGTAGCAAAATGTAATCTTTAACAGGTTCTATCTCCTTTCTAGCTTGACCTGCATTATCACTTACTTTTGTACTTGTAAAACCATTAGATTGTGTATCTACAACAATTGGTTCATAATTTATTATTCTTGTTAGTGCATCAATATCGAATAGCCAATCTGGTCCACTACCTACAACATTAGGTATATTCTCACTAAACCTAATATGTATGTTTTCTTCTACTATCCTTGTTCTACTATTGAATACTCTAAAGGCTTTACTATTCACAGAGTATTCAACAAAGAAACCTTCATCAGCCTTACCATCAAATTTGCCTAAGTGATCTATGGTATTGAGAATGGTAACAAGACACCCAAATGGTCTCATAAAACTTAAAGTTGGTGTTCTACCATTAAAAAGTTCATATAGGGTCTTGTTATGAGGCTTAACTACTAACACTTTATTTTGCACATAGCAAGCAATATTAACTGCTTCAGCCCAAAAAGCAGTTGGCAACCTGGAATCAGCTAGCATAGTCCTAGCAGCCTCAATTAGTGTCTTATTCCTCCTCTCAGCAACTCCATTTTGTTAAGGAGTTTTAGCTATACTAAATTGTCTCAAAATACCATTCATCTCACAAAACTGATTCATTTCTCTATTTTTGAACTCAGTCTCATTATCACATCTAATCACCTTAACCTTGTGATCTACTAGATTTTCTATCCCAGTTATAAAGGACTTAAGAATGCCACTAGTCTCGTCCTTAGTAGCTAGAAATAAAACCCATGTAAACCTATTATAATCATCTGTGACAACTAGGCAATACATTTTCTTCTTAAGGCTTTTTACAAATGTTGGACCAAATAAGCCCATATGCAATAAATGTAAAGGAAGACTAATTGAGTTCTTTGTTTTTGATTTACAAGAGGCTCTGTGCTACTTTCCCTTTTGACAAGCAACACAGGTTTAATCATTTTTTAAAAGTTTGGAAGGTAAACCTCTTACAAGATTTCCCTTAACTAATTTATTCATGGTTTTAAAATTAAAGTGACCTAGCATTCTATGCCAAAGTTTAGATTCATCAGATGTAGATTTTGCAAAAAGGTAAGTTAAACCTCCTTTAGGAACTATGTTCTTTAAATCAATACTATACATATTGTTCTCTCTAGGAATTTTAAGTAAAACTTGACTTTCATCAATTAACTTAAAGTTTGGAGATAAAACAATACATTATGTGTCATTAAAAAGAACACTATTCTTTTTATCACACATTTGTGAGACACTAAAGAGATTAAACTTTAACTATATCACAAAAATATACATTTTTAAAATCTAGATAACCAGTTTTAATGGTACATTTTCTTGTGATTTTCCCTCCTTTGGGATTCCTACCAAAAGCAACATATCCTCCATCTATCTCTTCATAGTTTGTAAGATAGGACATGTTTCCTGTCATGTGCCTTGAGCATCCACTATCAATCACTCCTTGATTCTGTAAATCCCTTTGTAGATTGCCCTGCACATTAGATAAGAAAATCAGTTTCTTTTGGGGACCCAAGCCATTTGGATCTACCTTGTGCATCAATATAATAAAACTTTTTAGGATGATTGATGCACTGTTGTGTTTAGAAACATGATCTAAAACTTTATGCTTTGGTTTCCAAACCCAAAAAGTTGAGGCCTTAACAGCATTAACTACTGATTTTGGCCTAGCAGTATTAACATTTTTACCCCTAACAGCATTAACTAATGTATTAACCCTTTGATTAATATTTGTTGGGAATTAAACACTTCAGAGTTAGTACTGCTAAGCTAAGAGTTAGTACTACCAAGCCAACAGTTAGTACTGTTAGAAGAAAATAGTTAGTACTGCTCAAGATTACAACTGTCAGTACTAAACTAGTCAGTTAGTACTGCTAGAGTAAGTTAGTACTGTTAGTACTAACTTAAGGTTGTTGAAGAACTTAGTACTACTACTGTATAAGTTAGTGCTGCTGATGGAAGATTAATGCTGCTGAAGAGTTAAAGTTGTTGCAAAGATAAGAGTGATTCAAGTCAAAGTTGTTGAAGATACTACAGTTGTGTGAAGAGATAAGTATGAGTTATTTTACGAAAAGATTATTGATTGATAGAAAAGATCTTGTATATCTTTTAGTATGGTAAGTTAGTTATGACTCCTTGTGTCTATAAAAGGAGATCATATAAAAGGAGATCATAAGTCATAGAGAAACATACACAATCACAATACTTCTCATACACATCTCTTAGATTCATATCTTCAAGGTTGTAAACCCTAGTACTAGAAAGAGTACTCGTATTATTGATAATAATAATATTGGAGCTTTATAGTGATATCATTGTTTTTATATATATTGACTGTTTGATTATAATATTCTTATAGATATTAAAGAGTAGATTCCGCATACTCTTTAATATTCACTCAAAGTTTCTGTCATAGTACCTTTGAATTTATCCAAGGATACTAACCTTACATCAAGCTAAAGGAAGACAAGATCAGTTTGGGATCTACAAGTGGTATCATAGCTTGTTGTGAAACTTTGATCTAGAAGAAACAAACAAGAAGAGATGGATCTAGAGACTGCACAAACCACTACAACAAAACTGCCCATTCTCAAACAAGGTGAATATGATATGTGGAGGCTAAGGATTGAGCAATACTTTCAAATACAAGACTATACTCTATGGGATATCATAGAGAATGGAAACTCATTCAAAGCAGAAGCTAAAATAACAGAAGCAGAAGGTACAACAACTACAGTCATACCAGGTCCTGTATCTGCTGAAGAAAAGCTTCAAAAGAGGAATGATGTGAAGGTAAGAAGTATGTTACTGATGACACTTCCTAATGAACATTTGTTGACATTTAATCAGTACAAGGATGCTCAGACTATGTTTGCTGCTATACAAACAAGATTTGGTGGTAATGAAGCCACAAAGAAGACACAAAAGACTCTGCTGAAGCAGATGTATAAGAACTATAATGCTCTAAGCACAGAGTCTCTTGACTCTATTTTTAATAGACTTTAGAAGATTGTAAGTCAGTTGGATATCTTGGGTGAAAATATTTCACAAGAAGATCTTAATTTGAAGTTTTTGAGAAGTTTACCTACTGAATGGAATACTCATGTTGTGGTTTGGAGGAATAAACCTGATCTAGACAAAATGAGCTTTGATGATCTCTACAACAACTTCAAAATTGTTGAACAGGAAGTTAAGAGAACTACAACCTTAAGCTCAAGCTTAAGTTCTCAGAACATGGCCTTTGTATCATCTCCTGGCAGTACTAATGAAGTTAATACTACTTATGGAGTTAGTACTGCTAGTCCTCGAGTTAATACTGCTAGTACTCAAGTTAGTACTACTAACTTAAGTGATGCCATTGTGTATGCATTTTTGGCTAATCAACCAAATGGGTCTCATCTTGTACATAAAGACCTTGAACAAATCCATGAAGATGAATTAGAAGAGATGGATTTGAAGTGGCAGCTAGCATTGCTAAGTTTAAGGGCAAGAAGGTTCTTTAAGAAAACTGGCAAGAAGATCACTATCAATCCAAATGACATTGTAGGGTATGATAAGTCAAAAGTGAAGTGTTTCAACTACCACAAGATAGGTCATTTTGCAAGGGAATGCAGAGGTCCTAGGAATCATGATAGCAGGAACAGGAATCAAGAAAATTCTAGAAGGACTGTGAAAGTGGAAGACACTTCTTCTAAGGCAATGTTAGCTATTGATAGAGTTGGTTTTGACTAGAGTTTTATGGCAGATGATGAAGTCCCTACAAACATGGCTCTTATGGCTTTTTCAGACTCTAAGGTAAATAATGGCAACACTTGTTCACAAACCTGTCTAAATCTTTGAAAATCTTAAAAAGCAATGTGATGATTTGAGAACAGAGATAAACAAATCTAAGTCTGATTTAGCTAATTATAAAAGAGGGTTAGCATCTGTAGAAGAGCGACTTGACTTTTTCAAGAAGAATGAGGTTATTTTCTGTGATTAAATTGCTATTCTAAAAAGAGATGTCTCATACAAAGACTCAGATATTAGTGTGCTTAAAAGAAAGTTAGAAAAGCTTATGGAAGAAAAAGAAAGCTTTCAACTTAAAATTGAAAATTTTGAAAAAGCTTCTAAAAGTCTAGACAAAATACTAGAGAGTTAGATACCTGAGAACAGCAAAAAGGGTTTGGGATATGAAAGCTATAATGTTGTTCCACCTCCTCCTACAGGCTTATTTGCACCTCCAAAGATTGATTTCTCCAACTCTGGTTTAGAGGAATTCAAAGAACCTAAGTTTGAAGGTTATAGACCTAAGGCTAGTAAGAATGTTAGTACTGATGCTCCAATTATTGAAGATTGGAAATCAGACAGTGATGAAGAAGATCAGCCTAAGCCTAAGGTTGTGAAGAAAATAGTTGAGTCCAAAACTGTTAAACAAGATGTGGTGTCAGATGGTAAGTTAAAGAAGAAAACTGTTTTTCCTACTGCTGCCAATATAGAGGTTATTAAACCTAAACAACAAGAAAAACCAGTAAGGAAACCAGTGAAATATGCTGAAATGTACAAATCATAAAAACCTAGAGGGAATCAAAGAAATTGGAATAATCAGAAGTCCCATCAACTAGGGAGTGATTTTGTGATGAACAATACAGCTTGTTTTGCTTGTAGAAGCTTTAACCATCTGATAAAAGACTATAAAAGGAAGGTACAAAAACCTATATGGAACAATGCTAGAAGGGTAAATCATCATAATTCTCATAGAATGTCTTACCCTCATCTAAAAAGAAACTTTGTTCCAAAAGCAGTCTTAATGAAAACTGGGATGAGACCAGTTAATGTTGCTAAGCCAAAGGCTGCATATAATGTTGTTAAGAGGAATAGGTTTAATGATGTTAAAGCATCAGCATGTTGGGTCTGGATGCTAAAGAATAGAGTGGTAGATCATGTATCCAAAAACATTAGTGCATCAGTTACTTTGAAAAGATTGGATTACATTGATACACAAGGAAGATTCAAGTTTGTGATGGCTTGGGTTCCCATAAGAAGATGATTTGGAGGATCCTTCCAAACAGGGGAGGATATGAAAAATGCTCATATTAATGAAGATTATTTTTGTTCAGATGGATGCACAGGCTCAGGGGAGGCAAGAGTGCAGCAAAGAAAAAGAAGAATCTAGAGAATAGTGCAGCAAAAGCAGAAAGACCAAGAAGATAAAGTGTTTGGAAGAATCCTCTTAGCAAAGAAAATGAAGGTTTAATTCAAGAAACATGATGATTTGGAGGTAAATCACAAATTTAGGGGTGGATTGTTAGGAATTAAACACTTCAGAGTTAGTACTGCTAAGTTAAGAGTTAGTACTGCCTAGCCAACAGTTAGTATTGTTAGAAGAAAATAGTTAGTACTGCTCAAGATTACAACTATCAGTACTAAACTAGTCAGTTAGTACTGCTAGAGTAAGTTAGTACTATTAGTACTAACTTAAGGCTGTTGAAGAACTTAGTACTGCTAGTGTATAAGTTAGTGCTGCTAATGGAAGATTAATGTTGCTGAAGAGTTAAAGTTGCTGCAAAGATAAGAGTGATTCAAGTCAAAGCTGTTGGAGAGACTACAAATGTGTGAAGAGATAAGTATGAGTTATTTTAGGAAAAGATTATTGATTGATAGAAAAGATCTTGTATATCTTTTAGTATGGTAAGTTAGTAGTTGTAGTTTGACTATGACTCCTTGTGTCTATAAAACGAGATTATAAGTCATAGAGAAACATACACAATCACAATACTTCTCATACACATCTCTTAGATTCATAGCTTCAGGGTTGTAAACCCTAGTACTAGAAAGAGTACTCGTATTATTGATAATAATAATATTGGAGCTTTATAGCGATATCATTGTTCTTATATATATTCACTGTTTGATTATAATATTCTTCTAGATATTAAAGAGTAGATTCCGCATACTCTTTAATAATCACTTAAAGTTTCTGTCATAGTACCTTTGAATTTATCCAAGGATACTAACCTTATATCAAGCTAAAGGAAGACAAGATCAGTTTGGGATCCACAATATTACTGTTTTTAAATGTTGTGTTCTTATAAATAGGCCTCTTAACAGTTGAATGTGCTGTTTTAGAAAGATATGACATTGGTCTAGCAACATTCACTGTTGTTTTTTAGTGAGCATCATTAACTTGTCTAGTAGTATTAATTGATACTAAACCAGACTTCATTAGTACTACTCTTAGAACCAAGTTCTTTTTAGTACATGGGCGAGTCTTTTTGGCAAAGTTTTGATGATTCACCCTTTGAACATTGTTCCAAAGAGGTTTTACCATCCTTTGAAACTATTTTTAATGGTAATTGCAATCAACCTTCAAATGATCAAAGCTTCCACACACATAACAGGCCTTATTAAACATCTCAAAATTGCTTCCTAGTTTTTGAGACATCATATTGTTCCAATTTCTTTGATTGCCTCTTGAATTGTGAGTGTTTTGCCTATGTTGCTCAACTTGTTTAACAGTTTTCCTAGCAGTTTGTTTTTGTTGTTTAGATTTGACAAACTCTTTCTCTTTAATACTAGGCCTAACTATTTTCTTTTTAGTTTTAGGCTGAGTCATATCCTCTTCCTCGTCATCTGATAACCATTCTTCAATACATGGGGCATCATCATTCTTCCTAACTACCTTAGGCTCTTCTTCACTAAACCAGTAAAAGACAAGTCAGGTGTTGGAGGCATGAAGTGTTGGAGGCATGAAATTTTCTGTGTATGGAGGTAGAACTGCATTATAATTTTCATGGCCTAAACCTTTCTTTCAATTGTCAACTATCTGACACTCTATGAGCTTGTTTAAGCTTTTAGATGCATGTTCAAATTTATCTACATTAAGTTGAATGCCATCTTTTTCTTTTTGAACTATTTCAAGCTTTTTCCTAAGCTCTCTAATAGTTAATTCTCCTATATGAATTTCAAACTTTAAGCCCTTAATATATTGTAAATAAATAGACTTATTTGTTTTATAAACTTTAAGTTTTTCTTCCACTGACTCTAAGCCTGTCTTATAACCTAAAACCATTAACTTGTATTTCTTTAAATATTTTAATAGTTGATCATTTTGAGATTTAAGAAGTTTAACAGTTTCCAAACAAGATTTTGAACAAATGGAATCATTAGATACCTCTAAGAAAGCCATGAGTGCATAAGTAAGCCCTTCCTCTGCCTGATCACTCCAATCATATCCACCAAGACCATCACATGACAGCAAAGCTGTGGAAGTAGATGTTTCTATAGGTACACTCCTTCTTGAGCTTTCCTTGTTCTTGTTGTCTTGATTTTTTGGAGCTCTACACTCTCTAGCAAAATGTTCCCTCTTATGGCAGTTGTAGTACTCCACTTTGGACTTATCAAAACCAATAGTCTCATTACCATTAACAGTAAGTGTTGGGAATTATAGATTTGATGAGACAAAAGAACAAAAGAATGAAACAAAAGGATCAAAATTGTCATTAAAGAATTCTACAAGATGTAGGAGAATATGAAGATTTTGGAAGATCTCCTTAAGAAGATAAAGATAACAGAAGACATTCCTTAATGTTTAAAAGATTTAGTTGTCTAATGTTTATCTTCCTTTGTAAGTCTTGGACTCCTTATGTTATAAAAGGAGATTCCAGGCGTATTGTTTTAGGTATGTCAATGTGTGAATACACCAAAGTGTAAAGATGTAGACGTCTATATTGTGTGGTTTAGCCCCAAGGATCTTTGATCCCTGTTAATTTGTAGATAACCATTCTATACTAATCATATAGAATTAGGGCTTGCAGTGTATGATAATGATGAAAACCTTGTTATGAAATCAATGTTCTTATGCTATTTCCGCTATGCATATTCTTTATGTTTATTGTTATTATTATCCTAGATATAAAGTTCTAAACAAACTGAGCTTAAACGATCTAAGAAGTTCTAACAAACTCCATAAGTGGTATCAGAGCCATATGGCTCTCAATCTAGGACATCGAGGTTTTTTAAGTAAAAGGGTTTTTGAAGTTTCTAATTTTTTGATGTTTAGGGTCAAAATCAGTGAAACTAGGGTTTTCATAAATCCTAATTCGGTAAAGCAACAAGGATAATTTTTCGGTTTTTATCATCCTACTGTTCTATGATCTTCATGTTTAGAAACTGTTCAAATACGGTAAAGAAAAGATTAGGGTTGCCTTCATTAGAAACCCTATCTTATTCGACATAGAAGGTTTATAGCAGCAGGTACGTTCAACTAAAAGGTTTTTCGGATTTTGTATTTAATGGTGTCTTGTGATCGGTTCTTGGAAAGAAGTAGAAACAGCAGGTATTGACAAATTTTCTTGATTTTGTTTCTGATTTGATGGTGATCGCTACACTGGTTGAACATGTTTTGATTGAAACTCTAGGCATAGATGTTATTGATACAAAGAAGCAGCAGGCTTTATTGGTTTTGATGCTTACGCTATATTTATGTTGTTGTTTGTTTGGTGATTGTTTTTGGAACAAGCAATCTTATTGACAGAAGCTAATCTTATGTTTAAGTTTTAGCAGTATATACAACTAGGGTTCAAATATAAGTAAATACTGATGGGCCTAGATTTAATAAAACACTCATTCTACTATGCGATCAAGTTTTTGTTCTTTCAGCACAAGGTATCTTCGAGGTTCTTTGGGATTTACTGGAAGTTTGAGTCACAACAGGTTATTGTTTTCAGGGTATTGAATGCAAGGAGTTCGACCTATAATGGGGTTCTTAGATTCGAGGGGTTTTGTCCAAGGTTTATATTCTTAAAAAGTTTAAAATTAATGTTGCCAGATTATATTAATGCTACTAATTATGGTTAGTGCTGCCAAAGGAAAGTTTCTACTGCTCGTTATATTTTAAAGCTGCCAGGTATAGATATCAGTGTGTTGGTGTGAAAAGTTAATACTGTTAGTAGTTACTACTGTTTTTATTGGATTCTACTGCTAGCATTAAAAACAGTTGTTAGTACTGCTTGGGATAAAAGAGTGAAAGCAATATTAAGTTGATACTATTTGTGTTAGAGCTGCTAGAAGAAGTTTCAACTGCTAGCATTGACAGATATCAAACAATAAAGAAAATTTGTTTTTGGCTGGGTATGGATCTCGAATAATACACAGATTGATTTTGGTTTAAATGTACTTAAATAGTTAAATGGCTATATTTTTGGGGTTTATTTGCTATAATTGATTATGAAGAAGATTGTTTATCACTTATTTGACGATGAAGTGGAATTACTTGGATACGTGTTTTATCATATCTTAAACGGCTTACAATGTTTAAAGATAACTTGTTCGTGCTTACAATGTTTTGACGAAGACTTGATGAATCTAGCAAAGGTGTGTGATTTCTCTTATGGTGCTCAATGCTCACATTTGCTATCACTTTGGTTATGTGTCTCATAGAAGATGAGGATTTTTTTAAGAGATTGCGATCTACTTATATTTCACAGATTTATTTATAAGTTTGACGTCACGTGGATAGTACAAGACATAAGACACAAGTTTAGGTTATTCTACTTCTACATCAAGTTTGTTATACTTAGTTTTCTTCATCAGTAATCATTACATAGAGCTTACAGAATTGAAGATTCAAGAGATGGTTACATATGGGTTTCAGGGGAAGCTTATTGCCAAAATGTTTAACCATCAGGATATGTTCATGCACCACTTGAGAATAAGGTTTTCATTACTACTACTAGTTGTTTATTACTACTGCTAGTTTAATTTCCTACTATCTTAAATTCATTATTCTTATTATGCGTCATGGAGGGTAATTTGAGACATTAGAAGGCTGGATTAGTAGTATGATATATGGTTTACAGTTGTAAAGATCCAAGTTGCTTATCTTTACAAGACCCCTATTGGATTATGACAAAAAGAGGAAGAAAATTACAGAGATATGATTTGCAGCTTATTATGTATGGTGATATGAGCAGGTTACAAAGGAAATCTGAATTAAATGGAAGTTTTGTTTCATTTAGGGAGATCCATGATCTCAACTTCAAGGGAAGCTTTGATTAAAGGCTTTATGATAAAGTTCATGCAAGAACATTGTTTGTTTTGTCATCATCAAATAGGGGAAGATTGTTGGGAATTATAGATTTGATAAGACAAAAGAACAAAAGAATGAAACAAAAGGATCAAAATCATCATTAAAGAATTCTACAAGATGTAGGAGAATATGAAGATTCTGGAAGATCTCCTTAAGAAGATAAAGATAATATAATATATTCCTTAATGTTTAAAAGATTTAGTTGTCTAATGTTTATCTTCCTTTGTAAGTCTTAGACTCCTTATGTTATAAAAGGAGGTTCTAGGCGTATTATTTTAGGTGTGTCAATGTGTGTGTACACCAAAGTGTAAAGATGTAGACGTCTATATTGTGTGGTTTAGCCCCAAGGATCTTTGATCCCTGTTAGTTTATAGATAACCGTTCTATACCGATCATATAGAATTAGGGCTTGGAGTGTATGATAATGATGAAAACCTTGTTATGATATCAATGTTCTTATGTTATTTCCGCTATGCATATTCTTTATATTCATTGTTATTATTATCCTAGATATAAAGTTCTAAACAAACTAAGCTTAAACGATCTAAAGAGTTCTAACAAAATCCACAGTAAGCTTCCTTCATGTATTTTTCAAAAACCTTCTTGCCCTCTTAGTCAACATGGCCATTTGCCATCTCAAATCCATCTCTTCTATGTCATCTGGATGGATTTGTTATAAGTCCTCATATACAAGTTGAGGACTATTTGGTTGACTAGTAAAGAATGCACAAATAACAACATCACTTAAGTTATCAATTTTTATAGAGTAAGCATCATTAACTTGAGTGCTAGCAGTAGAAACTCCATGAGTAGTATTAATTGTTTGAGTAGTATTAACTGCTCCATTAGTACTGCTAGTGTTGTTATTTAAAGAGGACACAAAATCCATGTTCTGTGTGCTTGAACTTGAGCTAGACATCTCTTTAACTTCTGGTTCATACACCTTGAAGTTGTTGTAGAGATCATCCATGCTCATTGTATCTAAATTATTTTTATTCCTCCACACAACAGCATGTGTGTTCCACTCAGGTGACAAACTTCTTAATAATTTTTTATTAACATCTTCTTGTGAAAGCTTTTCATCCAAAAGCTCCAACTGACTCACAAGCTTTTAAAGCCTATCAAAAGTTTGATCAAGCATCTCTGAGCTTGGAGCAGTCAAGTTTTCATATTGCTGCTTTAAGAGATTCCTTTGAGTCTTTCTTGTAGCTGCATTCCCACAAACTCTCTTTTCAACAGCTTTGAGCAACTTTTTAGCATCCTTTATAGAGTTAAACTTTAACTGATGTTCCTTGGGAATGCCTATCATTAAAGTACTTTTAGCTTTCACCTCTAATCTTCTCTAAGCCTTTTCTTTAGCAGTTGTAATAGGCATCTCTGTTATAACTCCTTCTACAATTTTTGTTTTTAGCAAGGTTGCACCATTCTCTATGACTTCCCACAGTGCATAGTCTATCATCTAGATATATTGTTCAATCCTCATCCTCCATATCTCATACTCACCAGGTTTGAGCATGGGAACTTTGGATGCAGCTACCATGTGTGCAGAATCTTGATCCATATCTTTTAGTACAAACAGGTTCTGCTTATTCACAGCTTCTCAACAAGCTCTGATACCACTTGTTGATCCCACTTTAATAGATCGAATTCCTTAAGCTTGTTTAAGGTTTAGTTATATTAGATAAATCTAACATAACTATAGTAGAAACTATGTTTGAATGTATTAAAGATTATGCGGAATCTAATCTTTAATATTAAGCAGAATTATCAATGAAACAGTAATTCAATGAATATACAATTCCAACAAATAAGCTCCAATATTATTAATGATAATAATATGAATTCTCTCAAAGTATTATGGTTACAAAGACCTTAAAGCTATGAAAAATAAAAAGATTAATAAAAGATTGATCTATATCGATTGATCTATATATCAAACTCTATGCCCTAGAACCTTCTTTTATACACAAGGATCCCTAGTCAGCTTACAATACTTTCCTAAGTATTCATAATCTTTTCTATAAACAAATAACTTAATACATGTCATAAAAGCAGTACTAACTAATCAAACAGTACTAACTTATTCTCAGCAGCATTAACTTCATCTCTAAGCAGTCTTAATCTTAAGCAGTACAAACTTTGTACTAGCAGTACTAACTTTGTACCAACAGTAGTAAACACTTAGTATATTTTCACTAGCAGTACTAATATTTACTAGCAGTACTAACTTTATACTAGCAGTAGTAACTTTGTACTACCAGTAGTAACTACTTAGCACATTTTCATGGAAGTTTATGAGCATCACTAAATCTAGTCTAAGCAACATTAACACAAACATAAACAGCAGTAATTTTAATCCTAACACTCTTTCATAAGTTGAGAGAAAACATTAACCGACATGAGTCTCTTCTTACTAGTCCACCAACTCAAGGTCATGCTTCCCCAAACACTCCATCACCAACCTCTCCTCTATCACCTCGCTAAGATTAAACATTCTCATATGTTTAATTTCCCTAAATAACTGACAACCCATCTTTTGGTTATGGCATCTTCTAAACATCAAGAATCAACTAGTCTAGATTTATGTTTCAACTAGTCTAGATCTATAGTATCATATTTTCATTAGTATTGCTTGCAATCCATGCTTCTTGTATGAGTTTATTAAGTCATTAATGAAACAACTTTATGGTTTACTTGCTTGGATTGTTATATTGCTACTAGTTGGACATGTTTTCTTGCATTTGTACTTCTCACCTTGTTTTGTAGCAAAAATCTCAAAAAATTGATCCCTTTTTGCCCCAAACGAGGGGGTTAACATCAAGGGGGAGTCTTGGCATCGTCAATTTCTTTCTCTCTACAACTCGATGATAATCCTTTTTTAGTTCGACAAAAAGGGGGATAAATGGATCAAAACTCATTAATAACTTGAAAACTTTATTTTTACATAAAATGAGTTTATATTTTGTCATCATCAAAAAGAGGAAGATTGTTAATACAAATAATGTCTAAAAATGTTATTTATATTTTTCGACCTCTCGATGTTTTGAAGATAACAAAATGTAAAAACGTTTACGATAAAAATAAACGTTTACAAATTATTAATCGGTAATTTCCATTTCTAATGAAAATCACTTAAGGTATGTATAAACAAATCATTAAACATGATTAGTGATCAAGAAAATAATTTTTCTTAACCATCACATTTTCACAAAAGTATTTTTACAAAAATAAATATATACAAAATATTTTTTAAATAAAAGAAATGTTTTATTTAAATATAAAAATTCAAATATGGGTTTCCCCCTAAAATGGAAGCTTTCACACCATATTTAACCTTCCTCACTAAAAGACAAAAATGAGAGCGTCAGTCTACTGGCGGCCTTTTTATAAGCTGGGCAGCCCCCAGATATATCTAGGACCGCCAGGACCACCTGCAGTAGCCGTTGGGTTTTCCAGGCCATAAATACTGCACTATTTTCAGCTCAAAAACATACATCTTTGCACGAATTTTTTAGTTATCTTTCTCTCTCTAAACTTTATTTCTCTCACTAAAATTCTTGATCACTAACATTGTTTAATCTTGTTTTAAGTGATCTAATCTCTTCTTTCTCATTCCTCTATCAAGTGCAAGAGAAGAACATTCGTATTCGCCAAGAAATGAATTGTTGTAGTCTAGTGTTTTCTCCTTCTTTCTTCTAAGAACCAAATCTCTATCTTGATCATCTTGTGTGTAAATCGGATAGTGTATAAATCTGATAGTGTAGATCTTGTGATTGTGAATTACTTGTGAAGTGGTAGATTGGTTCTAGCTAAGATTAGGACTGAACATTTAGCTTAGTGTCGGAAAACAACGTAAGCGAAGTGTAAACGGTTTTCTCTGCCTAAAGGGAGCTTGTTGACATAGTGAAATCTCGAGTAGGATACTTAGGGAGTGGAGTAGGCGAAGAGGAGCTTTGTAGCCAAACCACTATAAATCTTGGTGTCTTGGTTTGATTGTTCCTTCCCTCATTTCTTTATATTGTTATGATTCTTACCTATTGTTTATTTAGTTATTGTTAGTAGATATATACATTGTTGGTTCATATTGTTGGTTGTACATATACTCGAATCTAACCATTTTAGAAGCAAAATGTTAAAACGCTAATTATCCTGTAAACTATTCAACCCCCCTTCTAGTTTCCACACTTAGCAAGAATTTTGAAAGGTCCTACATAACGAGGGTTCAACTTTCCCTGTTTGTCGAAACGTAGCACCCCTTTCCATGGTAAAACCTTCAGCATTACCTTATCCCCGACTTGGTACTCCAAAGGCTTACGTCTCTTGTTGGCGTAGCTCTTTTGTCTATCACGTGCATCTTGGATGCCACTTTTGATTTAAACAATCTTTTCGGTTGTCTCATGAATAATCTCTGGACCTGTGAGTTGACTGTCTCCAACCTCAGCCCAGCAAACAGGCGAACCACACTTTTGACCATATAATGCCTCGAATGGTGCTGCTTTGATGCTAGTGTCATAATTGTAGTTGTATGAAAATTCCACCAAGGGTAGATGTCTATCCCAGCCCTTTCCAAAATAAATCACATAAGCACGCAACATGTCTTCCAATGTTTGGATGGTCCTTTCACTCTAACCATCTGTTTTGGGTGATAAGCGGTGCTCATATCCAATTGTGTTCCTAACGCTTTTTGAAGTGACTACCATAAATGAGAGGTAAATCTACTATCGTGATCATAGATGATCGAGACTAGTAATCCATGCCTCGAGACAACTTCTTTCAAGTACTGCCTCGTTAACTTCTCCATTGAGTCTGTTTCCTTCATTGGCAGAAAATAAACAGATTTGTTGAGTCAGTCAATGATTAGCTAAATCGAATCTTGACCAGTCGACGTCTTCGGTAGTTTAGTCATGAAGTCCATGGTGATATTTTCCCACTTCTATTGGGGAATCTCATGTTGTACCAGTAAACCCGAAGGCTTCTGGTGTTCGGATTTAACCTTAGCATAAGTTAAGCATTTGATGACGTAGGTGGCAATATTTGCTTTCATATTAGGCCACCAATATAACTTATTAAGGTCATTGTGATTCTTGTCTGATCTAGGATGAATAGAATATTTCGACTTATGCGACTCGTGCATAATCACAGCTCTTAAGTTGCCAAAACATGGTATCCAACTCCTATTTTTTAACAGAATGTTCCATCAGCATGGGGCTCAAGCTTCTTGATCATGCCTAAAAAGTCTTCTGTTTCGTAGTTCTCTTCTATCCTTGCTTCATTTTGGGCATTCAAAATCTGATATGGGAGGCTCAAGTCAATGGTCATCATTAAGGCTCTAACTCGTATCGGCTTAACCCTTTCCTTTTGGCTTAAGGCATCTGCCACCACATTTTCCTTTTTAGGGTAGTAACGAATCTCGCAGTCGTAATCACTTAGTAGTTCCAACCATATACGTTGTCGCATGTTCAACTCCTTTTGATCAAGAATATGTTGCAAGCTCTTATGATCAGTAAACATAATGCACTTCGTTCCATACAAATAATGTATCCACATATTGAGAGCGAACACACAGCTCCTAATTCCAAGTCATGGGTCGTGTAGTTCTTTTCATGAACCTTGAGTTGGCAAGATACGTAAGCTATGAATTTCTCCTTCTACATCATAACTGCGCCTAATCCGTTGTGCGAAGCATCGCAATACACGACGAAGTTTTCACTTCCTTCGGGTAATGCCGAGATTGGCACACTACATAACTTTTGCCTCAATAACTGAAATGTTGCTTCTTCCTTTTCTCCCCATTCATACTTTACATTCTTTTGTGTTAACTTGGTCAAGGGTCTAGTGATCTTGGAGAAACCCTCGATGAACCTTTAGTAATAATTGGCAAGACCTAAGAATTGGCAAATTTCGGTTGGAGTCTTAGGCGATGCCCAATCCTTAATCGACTCAATCTTAGTAGGATCAACATAAATGCCTTCGCTATCAATCATGTTATCGAGAAATTATACCTTTGGGAGCGAAAAATCACACTTTGAAAACTTAGCGTACAACTCCTCCTTCTTAAGTAATTCTAAAATTAACTTAAGGTGTTCTTCGTGTTCTTCCTTGCTTTTGGAGTAGATCAATATATCATTGATGGACACGATTACGAACTTATCCAGGTATAATTTTCACACCTGATTCATCACGTCCATGAATACCGCCAGTGCATTAGTCAATCCAAAAGGAATTACTTAGAACTCGTAATAACCATAACGAGTCCTAAACGTCGTCTTTAGAATACCCTCCTCTCAAACTTGAATTTGGTGATAACCAGACCTTAGATCGATCTTCGAGTAAACACTCGACCCTTGCAATTGGTCAATTAGATCGTCGATTCTCGAAAGCGAATAACAGTTCTTGACCGTAAGCTTGTTCAGTTCACGATAGTCAATACACATGCGGAATGATCTGTCCTTCTTCTTGATGAACAAAACCGGAGCTCCCAAGTGTGAGGAACTTGGTCTTATAAAGCCTCTATCAGCTAGTTCTTGCAATTGCGTAGACAATTCTTACATCTTAGACGGTGCTAATCGATAAGGAGCTTGTGCTATAGGTGCAACATCGGGGACTAAGTCGATTTGAAATTCGACGTGTCGAGCTGGTGGAAGTCCTGGCATGTCTTCTGGAAAGACCTTCAGAAAATCCTAGACGATCAGCACGTCTTCAAGTTGCTTCTCCTCTGACTTGTCTTCCGTCTTCTTTACCGAAACCTATGCCAGAAACACATGGCACCCTTTCTGAATATACTTTTGAGTCTTGGTGCACGAGATGATGTTTAATCTCGAGTTACTCCTTTGTTGTTTCTATCACCTTGAATTGTTAATATCTTATTGCCATATGGAATATGAATAATATTTTCGTCACTGACAATCATAGCATGATACTTCGATAACCAATCCATCCTAATTATTACGTCAAAGCTACCAAGCTTTACGGGAATTAAGTCAATATTAAATAGGTGATCAAGAAAATTTAATGTACAGCCCCTAATAATAGTGTCGAATCCAGCAATCCTTCCATCGGCTAACTCAACAGTATAACTACTGTCTAATGTAGTAGGAGTGATATCAATTAAGGCACTAAACATAGTCAACACAAAGCTTCTATTGGCGCCAGAGTCAAATAAGATATATGCATAACGATTATCGAGGAGAAACGTACCCGTAACAACGTTGGAGTCTGGGTTGCCGTCACCTCCTCCTAGTGCATAAGCTCTCCCACGAGTATCGTTGTTAGCCACCTTCTTTCCACGATTCTGATTCTTGAGTTTAGGACAATCACTTTTGTATTGTCCCTGTCCACCACACCTAAAGCAGGTCACAACCCTCCGATTTGCCACAGGGGCTCTTAGAGTTTGAGCAGCAACAATAGTCTTACAATCCCTAGCTATATGACTAACCTTCTTGCAGTTGGTACACTTTATAGTACACGGCCCTTCATGGTACAATCTACACTTGTTATAATATAGAGCACTTCCAGCATACCCTCTCTTCTCATTGTTGCCAACAGTGAAAGCTCGTGCCACGTTGTGCCTCTTGGAAGGTGGCTACTGCACATGGTTATCCTGTGGGCTGTTGTCAAACTTTCTCTTATGCTCAACATTCCTTGGAGCATACATATGAACTTTCTGATCCATTAGACCATTAGCCATTTTGATAGCATCTTGAAGTCGAACAGGCTTAAAGGAGGTAACATTTTCCTGAATGTTATCTGGTAGACCCCAGATGAATATCTCAATCTTTTCATCCTCCCCAGGAACCATTCTGGGACATAGCAAAGTTAACTCCTGAAATCGTCGTGTATAACCAGCGACATCTGTCCCCTTGACACACAAATTTCACAACTTATTTTCCAACTTTTGGATCTCATTCCTCGGACAGTACACATCAATCATCAGCTTCATTAAATCCTTCCACAACATCTCATAAGCCTTATCGATGCCAATGGTTTCACCACGTCAGAGCTCCATATAGCAAGGTGCAAGTAGCAAACTTCACTTGAGAGTTTGAAGGATAATTGTTGATACGAAACACCGACTCCATTTTCTCAAACCATCTTGCCAAACCGACAACTCCTTCAGTACCACTGAAGTTGCATGGTTGACAATTGAGAAAATCCTTGTAGGTATAAGCCTTAGCGACTGGTGCATTTCTTCTTGCACCTCCATTTCCTCCATTTTGATCTCCATCCCCATTATTGTTACCACGGTTTTCATTTCCTCCATTACAGTCATCATCATCATCTCCATTCTGGCTTTAGCTTTCAACAATAAGTCTAGCGCTGCGGTTGGCTTCTTAAGCAGCCAACGCCTTAGCCACTCGTTAGGAAATTAGTTATTCAATAGCTTCAGGAGTCATACCGAAGTGAGTAACTGTCATATCTATGGTCACAAATTGCAACACATGGTGAGATTCAAATGAGATAATGTCACCATAACCGATAAATAGAATTTACAAAATAAGGCTATAAAATACAATAGAACTATGTTTTGCCATAATGAATAACAACATCACTATAAAAAGTGAATGCATGAGAAAGTCACAAAAATAATAAGATTTCATATCATAAATAATTCATAATCGGTTACACATTTCTCAAAATAAGTACTTGATTTCTACCACTACCACCACTACTACTATTACTACTACTGTTACTACTACTACTACTACTACTATCCGATTATGCTCCATCCATAACTCACGATACTACTAGTCTAAGGATGATAACTTTGTGTCCTCATTAAGAAGGTCTCCATCCTCCAAAGCCTCTAACTCTTATGGCCGCGTAGCTCACGAATCCGCCTGAGCTCATCCTCCACATAGCCTAAGCGTTGTTGTAAACTGTCAACTCTCACCCTCTCAATACCTAAGGCGTATCGAAGTCTCGTATTGCTACCCTCTAAGGTCACAACACACTTTAACAAACTAGACCTCTCACCATCAACAATTAAGTTTTTAGCCTGCTGGTCTGCCTGTCCTGCCTCAATATCCTCTATCCTCTAAAGAGCTATCTCTAGTATGTGCCCATACATACCATGAACACCTTCCTTAAGCTGCTCTTATCGCTCAATAGCGTCCGACATGAGCAAGTCATTTGGGATATCAATCCTAGTAGTAACATCGACCCTAATCTTTATAGTACCCTCTGGCTTAATCTCAACATCAGCCTCATTATTAACCTCTACCTCCTCCGGCTTACTCTTTGACTCAACAATTGCCAACCTTGGCTCAAAACCTGTCTCAACCACTACCATAACTGGCTTAATACCTAACCCATCAACTATCACAGTAGCAGCCATAGTCTCGGCCTCAATGTTTGCCCAAATATCTGAATCCTTGTCCGACTCTACATGTGTCTCTAGGCTACCCTCATCACTAGACTCATGAGAATGCGCAGCTGATGTACCCCTATACCTCTTATGAGGTGGTAGGAGGTCAGGTTAAGTCGGCGATAGGGCTCCTGCAGTGTGAATTGTAGATGGAACATATGTAGCTAAAGACTGACTCCTCTTCTGAGAGGGTCTAGCAGATCAAAAAGATGTAGGTGTAGCATAGTATGAGCATTGCGGCCTCCTACAGGTCAATGGCCCAGATAGAGAGCGACCAGCCTTAAAAGAATTATGTGAATGATCCTTTGGTGAAATTTGTGTACCTTGTAGAGAAGCAGTAAAAGAACTCTTTGAAGTATGTGATGCTGAATTCGATAAAGAACTGGATGAAGTACTAGATGATGAACTAGAGGAAGATGACTCAGATGAAGGTGTCACCTAACGGGCCCTACGAAGAGCCGCACTACGTGTTGGTGTCATCACGGGTCGTAACCCTAATGTACTCTTCCTTGCAGTCGTCCGTATACGACTACAGATGATCGATGAAGCGGTAGTGATTGGAGTAAGTGTGTTACAAGCAGGTGATGCAGTAGCAATCTCTGTAGATGGTGTTGGCGGAATAAGGGCAACTGGAATCTCTACAGATAGAATAGTAGCATCGATTAATGATGATCTCGATGGTGATGATGAACGAGACATAACCTTGGCCATCCACTTAGAAACCATAACACTGAAAGGTCTAAGTGATACATGTCTCTCAGGTAACTTATCAGCTTGCTTGGACTCAGGGTCAGACTCAGAATCATCTGAACATAAGAAAGGTGAAACCGCAGGTAACTCTAGTGCTCTAGGTATATCAGATACAATAAGGATCTCTGCAAGAATAGTGCCGAAAAGAATAACTCGTAAAACAACAGATCCTACGCTCTCTTCAAAAGCGTCGGGAGAAAGAGTAATAATTGGAGCTTACACAAGCAAAAGTTTATATAAATTTCTTTATATGATCCATGCAGGATGCGTATGGTGAATAAAAATAAACGTAATGTAAAATATGATGTGGCAAAATACACATCACACAAGATCAATGGAACGACCTCTAATTGGGTGTTTTGAAAAGACATTCATATCATTACATTGATTTTAAATATAAATATGTCTTACATCAATTTATAGCATAAATTAAAAGAGTTGCAAAAACATAAGAATGTTTGAAAATGACAATTAGTATGATAAAT
Source organism: Tanacetum coccineum (assembly GCA_026074375.1). Taxonomy (NCBI): domain Eukaryota; kingdom Viridiplantae; phylum Streptophyta; class Magnoliopsida; order Asterales; family Asteraceae; genus Tanacetum; species Tanacetum coccineum. The sequence continues at coordinate 10,380 of BQNB010005092.1, read as the reverse complement.
AGATAAGTCTTGAAAAGAGTAGTCATAAAGCAAGAGACTCCACACGGAAAATCAAGTATGAGTCCAAAGTCATACACCTAAAAATATGCTTAAAAATGTCAACATAAAGTTGGTGAATTCGCAGGTTTAGTTATATCATAAGTATGGAACACAAGATTTAAAACGCATGACTGTTGTAACACATACAACAATCACAAAAGCATTTACGTTACACTAAGCTCATGACACTGAGGCTACGACAGTTTGTATGCCAATCAATTTCAGACATATTAAGATAGTAAGTGCCCAGGTAGATGTTCAACCTAAAACATCTGCATTCTGACATGGTATACGTTCATTAGTATGTCTCTCGAACTAGTAAGCGCTACTTACCTAAACGGGGATGTCAATCCCAAATAGATCTATTTATATCACTCGCGCCTACACAAGATAATTAACAGTTCATGATAGTGGGGCATGGTGGGTTATCGCTACTTAGGCAACACGTAAACATGTAAAAGTAATTCAAGAACTTGTGTCTAAGGTTTAAAAGTAAGCATTGCTTTCACCCCAAATGTGGTAAGGTAAAACTGTAAAACGTGGGCTACGAACTCACCTTAACTGGTGAAGTAAAGTAGTGGAAAAGAATGATCACACGGTATGGCACGATTGTACCCGGTCACGACCTATTAATAAAACATTTTTGATTTAGATATAATACTATGGGAAAATATGATAATGCATAAGGGTTTTTCGAAGGTGTTTGTATTATTGTTTCCTGAAGAAGTGTAGTATCGTCGGTTGTGTAGTTGTGGTAATAGTTTGACTCTATAAAAACACTTCACAGTACAATGTATATGTATACATATATAATATAAGTGAAATAAACAAGAATGAATATATTTCGGCAATTTACCTGGTATCCCATATAAATTATCTAAGATATCCTTGATATAAATGTTTACACATTTTTTATATATGTAACGAATAATAGAAGTGTTATATTTTATAAAAATATATTTTTCGTCTTTTAGTCGGGTACTAAAATAATCATGTTTTATCATTTTATCTTTTTGTCGCTATTAAGAAAAATACTTAGTATCATGTATAAGAGTATATAGTCTAGTTTGTTTATCTCGTTTAAGTATAATAATCATTTATTAATTATAAAATAATGTGATTTTGTCCTTTTGTCGAGTTTTAAGAAAATAAGTTTTTATCAAAGTATAATGTGTTTATAAAAATTCGGCATGACCCGTTCATTTATATTCGTTTTCCAAAGTCATAGACTTTACCCAAAAAAACCTTTAATACAATATTCATTTCCCGACGAAATGTCAAATCTATACGTTTAAGCCTACGTTTGTTTCCACAATTTATTTACTACTTCAAGACTGTTGAAGATCATTTAAACTCATCTAGGATCTATAATAACAAAGTTTGTTGATGCGCAACGGAATTTAAACAAAAACAATGTTATTAATAAGGTTTACAATCATACATCAAGCCCTAATTCTATATGATCAGTATATAATGGTTACCTAACTGTAACAGGGATCAAGAACACCTTAACCTTAGGGCTAAGACAATCTCCAGTGATGAGATCGCCTGGTGTTTCCTGACTACAAGATTGAAACACCTTAAACACACATTAGACGTCTAAAAACACACATATAAACTATGTCTAGGGATCTCTTTATATAGAGAGTCCATCTAGACTTACAAGGAAATCTAATTGTATTAGGAAACTAAATCTTTCCTAATCTTTGATCTTTATCATTTAAGCAAATCTTAGAATCCACCATCTTTTGTAGAATTCCATATTGTCGACTTTGATCATTTTGTTTCATTCTTTATTCTTTTAAGCAAGTTCTTTTGTATCATCAAATCAATAAATCCCAACAATCTTCCCTTATTTGATGATGACAAAACAAACTGTAAACTAATTCTAAGATGATCCATAGTAGCTTAATCTTCAGCAATCTTCATCTTCAAATATGATCTTCTATGAATGAAACAATCTTCAATCTTCCCCTTAACTTAAGATTTCCTTTAAACATGCCACCACACTTAATAAGTTGCAAATCATATCAATCTCTGTAACATCTTCCCCTTTTTGTCATTATCCATTAGGGGGCTGTGAACATATGCAACTTTGATCTTTACAACTATGAACCATATATTAAACTTCTAATCCAAGCTTTCCAATGTCTCAAATTATCCTCCATGACGCATAATAAGGATAATGAATTTAAGTAGTAGAAACTTAAACTAGCAGTAGTAATAATGACTTAGCAGTAGTAAATGAAAACCTTCCCTTCAAGTGGTGCATATAGATGGTTAAACACTTTATCATATGCTTCCCCTGATACCAATATGTTAACCATCTCTTGAATCTCTTATTCTGTTGGCTCTTTGTAATGACTACTGATAGAGAAAACTCAGTATTACAAACTTGATGCTGAAGTAGAATAACCCAAACTTGTGTCTTATATCTTGTACTATCCACATGACTCCAAAATCATATTGAATACTATAACATAATTCCTTAAAGTATAAGTAGACCTCAATCTCTTGACAGAATCCTCAATTAAATGAGACATTGAGCACTACAACGTAACTCCTTTAACTGATAGCAAATGTGCGCATTGAGCCCCAAAAGTTTATAGATCACACATTGCTAGATTTGACAAGTCTTCGTCAACATCGATTTTAAGTTCGAACAAGTTATCTTCAAAGTCATTATCCATCCTCGACTTTAAGATATGATAAGAACACGTACTTGTGAAATTCCACTTCAATGTCAAATAAATGATAAAGAATTATCCCTGTAACCATTTTTTTCAATTAATCCAAAAAATAGCCTTTTTCTATCCGAGATCATCTGATCCAATCTGAGATCCAAACTGTGTGTTGTCTGATATCAAACAAAGCTAGTAGTAGTAATTCATTAAAGCCCTAGCAGTAGTAACTTAATACTGCTTTAAATCCTTAACATTAGTAACATTAGACAACATAGCTGGCAGTAGTAACTTGAGACGAAACTCTAACAGTAGTAACTTCATAAACCTTAGTAGTGTTAACTTTCTGTGATTACTACTGTTCTTCTATTACTAGCAGCATTAACAATACATTTACCAACAGCAGTAGTAACTGCTTTTCACCTTAGTAGTACTAATATACCACGAAGCAGTATTAATAAACTTACCAATAGCAGCATAAACCTTGCATTGGCAACATTAAGTATATACTTGGCAGCACTAACTTTCCTTTGGCAGCATAAAGTATATAATAGCAGCACTAATGTAAAGCAGTATTAACTCATTCTATTGTTTACATCAACAAAGAACACCACAATCACGAAGCTGCTTCTTTTTCACATACGCAAACTTACTGCTTTTAACACCTTAGCAGTAGTAATAACGCTAACAGTAGTAACTAGGGTTTTTGTCTAATATCTTCAAAAAGAACCTGGTATATATCATCCTTCACCTTGACGCTCAATACCAGATTTAATTTAGAGAAAACAAGATAATCGACTTTGGAGCATTAGGAAATAAAATGAATGTGCAGCAATGTTTAAAATCTTCTTCTTCAACGAAACTCTTACTGTCGACGAATCAAGAATCAAGTTTATGTGAACCATTTTAAGGTTAACAGATCCATGATCAGATCAGTCATCACTACCTCAGTAGATCGATCTTTTTTGTCATGATCTTGGTTATGCGATCAACAAGCTCTAAAACCCGAAACTCCACAGCACCTTGCATCATCAATGGTATCCAAAGCTTTAACCAAATTAGAAATTGCTTTTTTGTTTTGACCTGCTGTTGTCGTTGATTCTAATATCTCAAACAGAAAATCTTTGAAGATCGACTTGTAAAGTATAAAACCTTATTAGTGTTTTGTTTAACAAGATGCACGACCATCAGATTACAACGATTCAACAATACATACAAACTTTACGATTTTCATAAGTTCCATTCGTGACCCATAAATCACCAAGCAGATTATGTATAGATATAGTAAATAACAACACCAAGAAACCTGAAACCTCTATAAAAAAACCGAACACTATACTTTCTGCTTTTACCAAATTAGGGTTTGTTGTAAACCCTAGTTTCACCGAATTTGAACTATTTACCGAAAACCAAAAAACCGAAACCCTAGTTGAGGTTTTATCAATTCAAATAAGTAACCACGGCAACCAAACACCTTTTTGTTAGAAACATGTACGTCTTAACTTGGAAGAAAAAGCTGGATTGATTCAAAACCCTAACAATTTAATCGAACTTTGATAAAGAATTTATTACCGAAAATCAAAAACTTGAAAAACTATTTTCTCTCTTAAGTTCGATTTGTAAAACCTTAAGGATCCTAGATCAAGAGCCACCAGGCTCTGATACCACTTGTTGAAGATCGTTTAAACTCATCTAGGATCTATAATAACAAAGTTTGTTGATACGCAGCGGAATTTAAACAAAAACAATGTTATTAACAAGGTTTACAATCATACATCAAGCCCTAATTCTATATGATCAGTATAGAACTGTTACCTAACTATAACAGGGATTAAGAACACCTTGACCTTAGGGCTAAGACAATCTCTAGTGATGAGATCGCCTCGTGTTTCCTGACTACATGATTGAAACACGTTAAACACACATTAGACGTCTAAAAACACACACATAAACTATGTCTAGGGATCTCTTTATATAGAGAGTCCATCTAGACTTACAAGGAAATCTAATTGTATTAGAAAACTAAATCTTTTATAATCTTTGATCTTTATCATTTAAGCAAATCTTTTAGAATCCTCCATCTTTTGTAAAATTCCATATTGTCGACTTTGATCCTTTTGTTTCACTCTTTATTCTTTTGAGCAAGTTCTTTTGTATCATCAAATCAATAATTTCCAACAAAGACTATATAGCCAAAACGCTTAGTATGAAAATAATTTTGTAAGTAATTAAGTTATATTATTAATAAGTCAAACTTATAAGTTTAAAATAAGTAACAAGCTATTACCCAAAATAAGCCGAAAACCCAATGGGCCCTTATTGGGCTTTTAGGCCCAATAAGCCCAAACCAAAGATTCAAAATGCAAACAACCCAATAATAGTCCAATAAGCAAACGAATAATCAAATACGCACTTAGATTATCATATATGCTATAAAATAAGCTACAATAAGCCAAGTCGTGGCGTATAAGCCCATGGTTTGGGCTTGGGCATTGGGCCGAGGCCCACAAAAACAAATAAGCATATATGGGCTTATTTATTAAGCCCAATAAGCTCAAATCCTTCTTAGTACTCACAATAAGCCACCAAAAATACGCTAGGAAAATAAGACAAAACTATAATAAGCTTGAAGTTCAAACCTTTTTGGTTCGAACATATATAAGCCTCAATGAGCACTCCGAGCTTATTATTAAGCCGAAAATAAGCAATAAGATTTATAGTAATATATTTCTTTATAAAAACACAACCACGACAACACAAATGCGATTTCCCTTGTTCACTTTTTATGATTTTCGACAGACACACCCATATTAGGTTTTTGTAAAATTTAAATCTTTGATTTTTACAAAAACAAATGTACAACCCTTATTTATTTATTAGGAGGTTAACAAAAGTACAAGAAATTTTTATAAGAGATTACTTACAAGAGATGGGCTTAAGGAGAGATTAGTGATCAAAATAACAACCCGAATATTGTTAAAATACCCTAACTAACTATAAGGATCAACCCAAAATACTTTTTAGCTTCAAGAATCTTGATCAAAATTTGAAAGTGAATGATTTAAGGGGTGTTGTTTGCGTCGAATATTATAGAAGAAAGGGGAGGAGAGAACAAAGTTTGGGTGTATGTGTTTTTCTTGAGAGAAAAGTTGCTTGAGGTGAATGAGAGGTGAATGCACCTAGACTAAATTATATACACACTGAAATGGATCCTAGGAAGCAAAAATATCAAGGAAACACATAGGCAAAATTTTAGGGTGTGTGTTTGGGTTGGTGTTGGTGAACCAGAGAAAGAAAAAGGGAGGGGGACCAATTTGATCACCATTGCATTTGGACATGCAAGTTGGTATCCTTTGAATTCTAGATATTTTCCATGCACATGATATTTCTCAAACATCATTTGCGGTATACGCAAAACTAAAAAAGCGTGCTAACTCGACTAAAATATACAGAAATTTAAATATCTCACCGAAACATAAAAACTTGACATTTACCGAAAAACTAAATTAAGTAGCAACCCAGAACACATCCGGTAACGATTCTTGGTTACGCGCGAGAAAACTTCCTGATTAAATACAAGAGTCAACACGTAATTAAATTAAGTCAAACTAATATACAAAAAGTCAATGATGATAAATCGTAAATTTTTACGAGGTGTGACAATCTTGATATTATTACTAGTTAATATAGGTTAAAAGGAATATATGTAAAATTAAATAGTTAATTAAGTTTTCTGTTTTTCTATTCTTTTCCGGCCTTAAGACTCACACAATCATATTATATGATGCATGTGGCGATCTAGGTACTAAGCTGAAAACCTAGTGAGAGTCTTTTGGTTTTTCAGTTGGGGAAGACTCTTTTGAGTACTCAGAGTATTATATGATTACTGCTTTCGATATAGAGTCTGTCTTCACCTCATCCTATCTTTCTGTCTGTTTATGTGCTTATATGTTATATTCCATGTGACTTGATACTATATGCAAAAGATTTTTGAAATTATAAACGGACTAATACTTATAGTGAAACTTGTTTCATTTAAATCAAGTTCTTGTAAAACTTATCGAGGTGTGGAAAATATACTCAAAGAATCTGGCGATAAGTTTTGAAATTTGATTTAATTTTGTCTGTTAAATTACACACATATTATTTATTCCTTGTGACCTGCTATGTGTTATCTGTAAAAATCATTTTTGGACAAATGTAATACAAACATTAAGTTATGAAACTTGTTTTCTTGTAAATTTAAAGTTTTATGCTTGTATCATATGATGAATCGCTACTGTACCATGGCTTGCAAGGAATATCGTATATGTTCGGGTTCTTGCATGATCATGACTTTAGTGGACTTCTAGGGTTTATTTGACCTTTAATCTTTTCCCGCGTCACTACATGTTTCGGCATATGAGGCAATTATTGGAAGAACTTGTGTCTTCAAACACATGCAGAGTATACTATAGGGTTCAGTCAGTTTGTAATGCTTTCTTGCAATATTAGCACATCTAAAACTAAGTTAACAAACTATTTTTCTTAACTTGTGTTACAAAGATGTTTTGCGTGCTTCTTTGTACACCGTTTTGACACATGTTTTCACAAACTTATGTGTATACCCTATGTGAAATTTTAAGTCTATGCCAACCAAACTAAGAACACGTGCATTTGGTTTGACCTCTTTGGTCAGACCTTAGGATCTTTCCAACCCATGGTAAATTTTTTCATAGGTCAGATCTAGGGGTGAGCAAAACGGACCGTCGACCGGACCGGGCCAAAAAATCGAACCGGACCGGACCGAACGTATTTCGGCCTGGTCCTCAGTCCATGCTTTTCATTACATTCGGTCTTTGGTCTGGTCCGGTCTTACAAAAAACCCAGCGATTATGTCTTGTAGGACCGGACCGGACCGACCCAAACCGGATCGGACCATTTTTGTCTGGTCTTCGGTCTGGCGTTTTGGACCATTTCAGTCCTCAGTCCGGTCCGGTCTTGGCCAGTCCGGTCCGGTCCCTGGACCGTGTTCACCCCTAGTCAGATCTATGTCACTTTTTGCAAGTTCATACTTGGTGGACTTAAATCGAGTATGCTTGGTCAGACCTTAGGCCCGAGGCATAAGATGAGACAAAACATGTACATGACATTACTATAGGTGTTACTAATGTCATGTGTCTCATAAAACTAAGAGTTGCACTAACAATGCAATCAACGCACGCCGCTTACCTCTTGCCCTACTTGTTTACACGTTGGTCAGACCTTCGGTAATAAATGGGAGGTCAAGATTGGATCTTAGTCTTATCAGTAATTAATTGGGTAGTTCACTATTTTAAGAATTTAATTATCGAAAATACTAATTCTTTGAACTTTTTCTGATTGTAGATGACTACCACAGTCATAAACAATTCGGTTTTTAAGGATTTATTTGAGAAACAAAGATTAACTAAACCTAACTTCATTGACTGGTACCGCAATCTTCAGATTGTGCTATCAGTTAAAGATAACTTACCTTTTTTAGAGCAGCCAATACCTGCTATGGCAATTCCTCCTGCTAGATAAGTACTTCCTCCGGATGTCCTTGCCACCCATGCTGCATGGGTCAAGGCTTCTAAGAAAATTGTTGGTCTTATGCTTATGACCATAGAACCAGATATCCAAAAGAATCTGGAACAACTTGGTGCATATGACATGTTAAAGGAATTAAAAACGTTGTTTGCACAACAGATAGAGCAAGAACTTCTTTAAACCGTGAGGGAATTTCACGCGTGTAAGCAGGAAGAAGGTCAGTCTGTAAGCTCTTACATTCTCAAAATAAAGAGTTACATAGACAATTTGGAGCGTCTCAATCATTCCATGTCACAAAACCTTGCAGTTAGCCTTATTTTGGTCTCTCTAAGAAAGGAATATGACAGCTTCATGAAAAATTATAATATGCACGACATGGGGAAAACTGTGACTGAGTTGCATGCCATGCTTAAGCTTTATGAGCAAACTCTAACAAAGAAATATTGTTAGCCTCAAAATATTGAGTCGAACATGAAGTTCGTTCATTATGTAATTAAGTCTCGGTCAATTAATTAGTTAATGTTGTAATAGAATATTATCGGGAATCGGGCTCGATAGTTAAACTAATATTGTATATGTTTCGGGTTTAATCCCAAGCAAAACCCGAGCCCGAGTCCTAGTTAAATATCCCTCGCGTCACATTAAATGTGTAGGGGTATATATATAGATATTTTCTCAAATGAAAATATCTAATCTCATAATATCTTTTTTCTAAATCTTTCTTAGTTTCTCTCATCTCTCTCTCTCTACACCATCACCTCTCTTTCTTATTTTCTTGATTCGATCCGTGTGGTTCGGCATATGAAGTGTTAGACGGGTTCCTACAATTGGTATCAGTCGCCTCGGGTGGGTTTAGTGATTTGTTTGTGGTAATTTTTTATAGCTTATAATTCGGCTAATTGGTTTTTGTTTTCATTTCGTCATCATTTTTTCTTGCAACAAAGTGTCGTTTATTTTCTCTTTACGTGTCATTTTCTTGCAACAAAGTGTCATTTTCTCTTTAAGTGTCATTTTCTTGCAACAAAGCTTATAATTCGGCTGAAACAAAGATAAGAGAAAGGTACCAAAGGCGTTTGATATTTTGTCGAACCGAACTAGCAACTTTGTGAAGCAACCGAACGAGTAACATCTCAAGGACCGAACGAGTGTAAACGTCTTGAGCTGAACGAGTGTAAACGTCTTGAGCCAAACGAGTGGAAAACGTTAGAACCGAACGAGTGGAAAACGTTAGAACCGAACGAGTGGAAAACGTAACAACCGAACGAGTGGAAAACTTGTACAACCGAACGAGTCATTTCATCATCAACCGAACGAGTGAAAATTCTCAAGGACCGAACGAGTAATTTTTTTTTAGTTGGACCGAACGAGTTTTTTTTAGCTTGAACCGAACTACATCACACACAAGAACAAAATTTTAGGTTCTCTTCTAGCTTGAACGAGTTTCTTCACGTTTTAACAAATTTTCGGTTTTTCGGTTTCGAGTAACGTTAAACGACGGGACTTAAGACTTATATCATCGTGTTCGTGACATCATTTCGATCAACGTGGTATATTTGGTTTTTACCGACAATAACCGTACGACTCCGCGAGATCAAATTCATATTCGGTGAATTTTTTTAAAAAATCTTCCAACAAAGACGAAAGTGTTTTGGAGGGAAAATTTGTTATTAATTAACAAGTTTTGGCAATTGGCACATGCAGCCCCTCACTTGTTACTACAATTGCACCATTCGTCCTTCATTGAAAAGAAGCCCTTCTAGTTGAAAATAACTTTTCACCGTTAGTCCCTATCGCCCAGCTCGTTAGCCATTTTAAGTGAATCGTTTGTGCACCGTTTGTCCTTATTTGAGTTTTGATCAACCGTTAATCATTTCAAGCTCAAAGTTTGTGCACCGTTCAACGTTTTTAACTCACAAATCGTTATCAAAAGTTCAAGTTCTTCAACAACAACAACGATTTCACCAACAATAATTCTATTCTTACGGTTTTCTTGAATTAGTAAAATCCCACGAAATACTTTTGTATTTTCTCGGTTTAGTCAAGACTTGTAAAATCTCGTAAAATAGTTTTCCACAACAACAACAATCACATCCACTTAAGATCCAACAAA